>CAUYSK010006570.1:0-14775 GCA_963575035.1 Avahi laniger
CTTTATAAAACTATATCTTTGTCTCAGTGTATTCTTTTATTTTTTCCATTTTCCATTTTTCTCTATTATTTTCTTATCCCTTGCAACTCTACCAAAGGGACCCGGTTTTTTGTGGGGAGCACTGGCCACGTTCCCCACAAACTACCACTGATCCCACTAAAGAGTACACATCCAAAAGATAAGAAATCAATAGGTTGAAGAGATATTTGCACTCCCATGTACATTGAAAAATTATTCACAATAATCGAGTCATGGAATCCATCTAAGTGATCCATTGGTAATTGGATTAATAAAAAGTGGTGTATATATATAAAATAAAATATGAGTACTATTAAGCTTTAAAAAAGAAGCAAACCCTGTCATTTGTGACAACATGGATTAACCTGGAAGACATTATATTAAGTGAAATAAACCAGGCAAAGAAAGACAAATACCACATTATCTCATTTATATTTTGAATCTAAAAAAGTCAAACTCACAGAACTGTAGAGTAGAATGGTAGTTACCAAGGGTTGGTGGGAGGAGGAAGATGAAGATTGTGCAGATATTGATCAAAGGAAACATAATTTGAGTTAGACAAAAAGAATAAGTTCAAGAGATCTACTGTACAACATGGTGACCATAGTTAATAACAATGTATGTTATACCTGAAAATTGCTAAGAGAGTAGACTTTGGGCTTTGTCATCACAAAAATAGTTTATAACTATGTGAGTTAATGTATCTATTAATTAGTTCAATTTAGCTAATCCACAATATATACATTTATCAAAACATCATGTTAACTACCAAAATTATATGCAATTTTAAAATTTTTAAATAAAAAAAGAAATCATGTTTTAAAAGTTGATACTTAACCTAAACATCTGTACCCCCATAATATATTTAAAAAAAAGAAAAGTCAATACTTACACAAGTCTCTAATTTGTGTGCTTGGTAACACCAGCAAGTTAAATAAAACTATGCATTACACATTAATTCATAATCCTAATTATTCTTATTTATAAAATTCAAAGTCAACTCCATATGATGAAACTTGTAATATCATCTATGTACCTGGCACTGTGCCAAGAAATTTGCACTAATCAATTCATTTTATAGTCACAAAACCTTATAACGTGCATACTGTTATCACCCAATTTTATAGATGAAGAACCAAAGAAAATAAAATTTTATTAACATATCTGAGATCACTAAAAATCCAGAAGTCAGAAAAAACCAGACTTGTTCTAGATCCAAAGTGAGAATTATTAGATTCTGATCTTGATGTAATCACTGCAACTGTTGACTTCTCATGATGGAGGCATCAGGTGCCGGTGATAATGTGACCGACTGACATTTTTGTTTGCTTGTTTCTGAGGAAGCAGACTTGTTTGACTTTGATTGTTAAAGGACAATGGAATAACTGTACTACACCACACCTAAGGGAGCAGAGGGACAAACAAGGAGCATTTTCCCTGAGGACAGTACAAGCAGAATTATGTGGCCTGGATCTCTGAAGTAGAGGGTTGTGTGGGCTGTTTAGTATCCTCTGTTCATTGGCAATGTACAGCCCCCACAGCCAGGAAAGAGGGATCCTCTGGGTACTTTGCTATGCAAAACTTCCTATCACAGAAATAGATTCTTAATGATATCTTGAGGAAAACAGAAAAGATAACAATTAATGTCTAGAATTTCTTAAAAAAATAGGATTTATTTTACACCAAAACAAATAATTGAATTTTAGGCATGATGATTACCAGGACATTGTGCTGCTTAGGCGGGTAGTTACCGCAGGTAGCATCTCTGGTCTTGTTTTTGTAACACAGCTGAAAGCAAAGTTATGAAATAAGTTATCAAACCTTTAATTCAGCATAAATATCAGTGAAATCGAGCAATACTTTTAAACACCACTTTTATGTACTTGCCACACATGACTGATGGCATACAATCATCAGAGATTCTTTAATAGCAAGAGAAGAAAACAGGACTCAGATAACTTTTGAATTATAAATAATTATACCCAGAATATATAATCATTGACTAGGTTATAACATGGACAGTGGAAGAGATTAATTTATTTGACTGTAAGGATTCAAATTAGTAATACTATTATTAAAAAACTTTCAGGACAAGAATGATGACTTTATCAAAATAAATATTGTATAATGATTTAAGATATTTATGTTGAAAATAAATGTATTAGGGAAAATGGATACTTTACTACCAAGTATATTTAAGCATAAATGAATGATAGCTTCTTATAGTTCTTATTGTAAAAATACTTCAAATGTAAAAGGTAAATAGCTGAGATAAAACTGGTTGAACTTTGAGCCCTTCATATTTTGAGATCCTACTAGACATTTTAACCAAGTAACTTGACTCTTTGGGTAAAAACACAACCTAAGCAGTTTATAAATTGTCAGTCACATCTGTACATGTGTTTAAAAGTGTTACATATAAAACTTATGAAAAGGAAAACAATTAACCAAACTACGAAGTAGTACATGAAATATCATTTGTAAAAATCATTTGAACATCACCAAGTAGAATAAAATATCAGTACTAAAATAACAAGCTGTGACTATGACTACTTACTCATACATGAGTTTGCCCTCTGGAGTGGGTCACGAGAACCAAACTCTTGCTTTCTAAAAAGGAAAGTCCAGGACCAGATGGTTTCACACCTGAATTTTACCACACCTACAAAGAAAAACTGGTCCCTCTCCTGGAGAAATTATTCCACAACATCGAGAATAAAGGAACCCTCCCTAATTCCTTTTTTTGAAGCCAACATCACCCTGATACCAAAACCAGGAAAGCATGCAACAAAAAAAGAAAACTACAGACCAATATCCCTTGTGAATATAGATATAAAAATTCTCAACAAAATCCTGGCAAACCGAATTCATGTGATAAAAAAAAAAAAAAGAGGACACATCATCACATCATGACCAAGTGGGATTCATCCCAGAGATGCAGGGATGATTCAACATACACAAACCTACAAATGTAATTTGCCACATAAATAGAAGCAAAACAAAGACCATATGATCCTCTCAATAGACACAGAAAAAGCATTTGACAAAATTCAGCGCCATTTTATGATAAGAACGTTTAACAAAATAGGTATAGTTGGACTTATTTATAAATGATACAAGCCATTTGTGACAAACTCCACAGCCAACATCATGCTAAATACGGACAAATTGAAAGCATTCCCACTTAGAACTGCAAGCAAACAGAGTTGCCCTTTATCACTGCTTCTATTCAACATACTGCTGAAGCCCTGATTAGAGCAATCGGACAAGAGAAGGAAATCAAGGGCATCCAAATGGGGCAAAAAGAGGTAAAACTATTGCTCTTTGCTGATGATATGATCTTATATCTAGAAAACCCAAAAGATTCTGCCATGAGACTACAGGAATGGATAAACAAATTCAGCAAAGTCTCAGGTTACAAAATAAATGTACAGAAATCAGTAGCATTCCTATACGCCAACAACAGTCAAACTGAGAACCAAATCAAAGACACAATAGCCTTGACAATAGCCACAAAGAAAGTAAAATGCCTAGAAATATATTTCAGTAAGAAAATAAAAGACCTCTACGGGGAGAACTATGAAACACTGAGGAAGGAAATAGCAGACAATGTAAACAGGTGGAAAACCATACATGTGTATGGGTCAGCAGAATCAACATTGTTAAAATGTCTATACTACCCAAAGTGATATACAGATTCAATGCAATCCCTATTAAAATAATAAAATCATTTTTGAAGATCTAGAAAAATAATTCTACACTTCAAATGGAACCAGAGAAGACCCTTTATAGCAAAAGCAATCTTTTTTTTTTTGCAGTTTTTTGTTTTTATTTTTTAAATGAAAATGTTTAACAGTCATACAAGTGTATTGGTGAGTTGCTCACAAGTTATACTAAATTTTCCTAATCTCTTCTCTTACATTCTCCTAAATGACTGTTTCATACCTTCATTTCTGTCATTACATCTCTAATATCTCCTCACTCTCATCTTGCTCCCTGGTGCACTGAGCAAATAGAACCAATTAGAAAAGACTTTAAAACAACTTTTTTCAAGAAATTCTGCTATTGAAGAAATGAGACTTTTCAGTTGGCTCTGGCTGGGATAGGCAATATATCCATACCAATGAGAAAGAAAGATATACCTCAGATGGGGTTGTAAAAAAAAAAAGAAAGAACAAGAAAGGATAAACACATATGTCACTAGGTTTACAGATGCAGTGGTGACAATTTTTAAAGCAAAAGCAATCTTAAACAAAAAGAACAAATTGGGAGGCATCAGCCTACTAGACTTTAAGCTATACTACAAGGCTATAGTAACTAAAACAGATAGTACTGGCACAAGAACAGGGACATAAACCAATGGAACAGAACTGAGAACCCAGATATAAAATCATCCTCATCTAGCCCTCTAATCTTTGACAAAGCAGACAAAAACATAAACCGGGGAAAAGAATCCTTATTCAATAAATGGTGCTGGGAAAACTGAAGGGCCACATGTAGAAGACTGAATAAGGATTCACACCTTTCACTTCTCACAAAAAAAATCAAGTAATTATGTATAATAGACTTAAACCTAATGCATAAAACTATAAGAATTCTAGAAGAAAATGTTGGAAAAACACTTATAGACATTGGCCTAGGCAAACAATTCATGAAGAAAACCCCAAGGATAATCACAGCGACAACAAAAATAAATAAATGGAACCTAATCAAATTAAAAAGCTTCTGCACAACCAAGGAAATAATCACGAGAGCAAACAGACAACCCATAGAATGAAAGAAAATAATCGCATGTTACACATCCGATAAAGGGCTGATAACTAGAATGTATACAGAACTCAGGAAAATCAGCAAGAAAAGACAAAACAATCCTATCAAAAAGTGGGAAAAGCACATGAACAGAAACTTTTCAAAAAAAGATAGACTAATGGCCAACACACATGAAAAAATGCCCAACATCTCTAATCATCAGGGAAATGCAAATCAAAATCACAATGAGATAAAACTTAACTCCAGTGAGAGTTGCCTTTGTCAAAACGTCCCAAAACAATAAATGTTGGCAAGGATGCAGAGAGATAGGAACATTCATACACTGCTGGTGGGACTGCAAACTAGTACAACTTCTGTGGAAAGTAATATGCAAATAACTTAAGAGATACAAGTTGAATGACCATTTGATCTAGCAAGCCCGTTGTTGGACATCTACCCAAAAGTACAAAAGACATTCTATAAAAAGAGACATCTGCATTCAAATGTTTATAGTGGCACAATTCATAATTGCAAAGATGTGGGAACAACCCAAGTGTCCGTCAATACATGAGTGGATTAATAAAATATGGTGTATGTATACCATGGAGTTCGACTCGGCCACAAAAAAACAATGGTGATCTAGTATCTCTAATACTGTCCTGGATAAATCTGGAGCCCATTCTACTAATGAAATATCACAAGAATTGAAAAACAAGCACCATATGTACTCACCATCAAATTGGTATTAACTGACTTAATTGATCAACACTTAAGTGCAGATAAAGTAGTAACATTTATCAGGTGTCAAACAGGTGCGAGGGGGGATGGGTATATTCACACCTAATGGGTACTGTACACACCATCTGGGGGATGGATACCCTTGATGTTCTGACTCGGGTGGGACAAAAGTAATATATGTACCCTAAATGTTTGTACCCCCATAATGTGTTGAAATAAAAAAATTAAAAATTTAAAAGAAAAAATAGAATGATCTATATGTTACTTTTAATTTATAGAATTTAAAAATATACCTAAATACTCCCATGCTGTTTATGAATGCATACCTATATGTGAAAAATGGAATAGAAAGATAAACACTGAATGTTTATCAATTGTTTCTGGAGTTGGAAGAAAATAATAGAAAGATAGGTTAAATGTGAGTTGAGTAATATATATAATATTCATAATATATAATAATAATCTCTTTTGATAAAATATATAAAATCAAATATAAAGAAGTGTTTTTGAAACACGTGGGAATGGAAGGACAACATACTATACCTATGAGAAATAGAAAAAATGCAGTACTAAGAGGAAAATTTGTAGTAACAATGCCAACATAGAAAAAGCAAAAAAACTTCAAATAAATAACCTAAAAATTCATCTTAAAGAACTAGAAAAACAAGAACAAATCAAACTCAAAATTAGTAGAAAAGGAATAATGAAGATCAGAGAAGAACTAAATGAAATGGAAACTAGAAAAACAATACAAAAGATCAACAAAATGAAAACTTTGTTCTTTGAAAAGATAAACAAAACTGAAAAATCATAGCCAGACTACATAAGAAAATAGACAAAACAGAAATAGATAAAATCAGAGATGAAAAAGGAAACATTACAATTGATAGTGCAAAAATTCAAGTGGCTATTAAAGACTACTATGAGCAACTGAGTACCAATAAATTGAAAAACTTAGAAGAAATGAATACATTCCCAGACACATATGGCCTGCCATGATTGACCCAAGAAGAAATCCAAAGTGTGAATAGACCAATAATAGGTAATGAGATAGAAGCAATAATAAAAATTCTCCCATCAAAGAAAAACCCAGGATCCAATGGCTTCACTGATGAATTCTACCAAACATTTAAAGAACTAATATTAATCTGATGCAAACTATTTCAAAAAATCAGGGAGGAGGGAAAATTCCAAAATGCACTCTACAAGGCCAGTATCACCCTGATACAAAAACTAAACTATAGGCAATATCTCTGATGAAAATAGATACAAAAATTCTCAAAAAAATACTGGCAAACCAAATTAATCAACACATTTAAAAGCTTATTCATCGTGATCAAGTGGGAAAGAAATGCATAAACACACTACCGATCTTACCAATCCTTTTCAAATTACTTTGATAAATTGAAGAATAAATACTACAAACTCATCTTATGAGCACAGCATTATCCTAATATCAAAGATACAAAGAAGAAAAAAGTTTCAGTTCA
This sequence comes from Avahi laniger, assembly GCA_963575035.1. Taxonomy (NCBI): domain Eukaryota; kingdom Metazoa; phylum Chordata; class Mammalia; order Primates; family Indriidae; genus Avahi; species Avahi laniger. The sequence continues at coordinate 6,996 of CAUYSK010006570.1, forward strand.
ATATCCCAGACAACATAGATGCCAAATTCTCAAAAAAAAACAGCAAACCATACTCAACAGTACATTAGAAGGATAATTCACTATGACAAGGTGGGTTTTACTCTTGGAAAACAAGGATGGTTCAACATACATAAATCAGTAAACATGATACACCATATCAATAGAATGAAAGACAAAAATTATATAATCATTTCATCTCAATAAAAGCTAAAAAGCCTTTGACAAAGTTCAACATCTTTTCACGATAAAAACTCCCAACATATTAGGTTTAGAAGTAATATCCTACAATACAATGAAGGCCTTATATGACAAGTCCAGAGCTGACAGTATAACTAATGGGGAAAAGGTCATAGTTTTTCCTCTAAGATATGGAACAAGACAAGAATGTCCACTTTCACTATTTCTGTTCAACATAGTACTAGAAGTCTTAGCCAGAGAAATTAATAAAGAGAAAGAAATAAAAGGCATCTAAATCCTTGTTTTCAGACATGATCTTAGAGAAAACTCTAAATACTCCATAAAAAATAAGCTAAAACTAATAAATAAATTTAATAAAGTTACGAGACACAAAATCAACATACAAATATTTCATTTCTATACACTAACAAAAATATATCTAAAAAAGAAATCAAGAAAACAATCCCATTTACAATATCTACAAAAAAATAGTAATAAATTTAACCAAGGAAGTAAAGATCTCCAAACTCTAAATTATGAAACCTTGATAAAAGAAATTGAAGAAGACATAAATACATGGAAAGATATGCTGTGATCATGGAATAAAATAATGTATATTGTTAAAATGTTTATACTACCCAAAGCAATCTACAGATTCAACGCAATCTCTGTCAAAATATCAATGACATTCTTCTCAGAAATAGGAAAAAAAAAATCCCAAAATTTGAATGAAACCACAAAGTCCCTGAATGAGCAAAGCAATCTTGTGCAAAGGAACAAAGTTGGAGGAATCACACTACCTGACTTAAAACTACTACAAAGGTATAGTAACCAAAACAGCATGGCACTGGCATAAAAACAGATATATAGACCAAAGGATTACAACAGAGAGCCCAGAAATAAATCCATGTATATACAGCCAACTAATTTTCAACAAAATTGTCAAGAATACACAACAGAGAAAGGATGGTCTTTTCAATAAATTGTTAAGAAAACTGGCTATCTACATACCAAACAATAAAATTAGACCCTTATCTCTCACCATATACGAAAAAAAATCACCTCTAAATGGATCCAAGACTTAAATGTAAGACCTTACACTACAAAACTTCTAGAAAAACATAGGGAAACACCCCTGTACATTTGTCTGGACTATGATTTTCTGCATATGACCACAAAAACAATGACAATAAAAGCAAAAATAGATAGGATTACATCAAACTAAAAATCTCTGCACAGCAAAGGATATAATCAACCAAGTGGAGACAGCCTATAGATTGCAAGAAAATATTTTCACACCATACCTCTGATAAGGGGTTAGCACGCAAATTATATAAGGAACTGAAACAACTCGATAGCAACAAAACAAATACCCCAATTAAAAAATGGGCAAACCTCATAGGAGGGCCCCTTTAGTGGATATTTTGGTCAGTCTGATGACTACATGTCTAGGTGTCTTCCTGTTTGCAATGAATCTCCCAGGAATCCTTGGAGCTTCTTGTACCTGGATATCAAGATTTTTAGCAAGTCCTGGGAAATCTTCCTCTATTATATCTTCAAATATCTTATCCAACCCTTGTATATAGGCACCTCAGGGGTGCCTATATCTCTCACGTTAGGCTTCTTTGCATAATCCCACATTTCTTGTAGGCTTTGCTCTTTTCTCTTATCTCTCTCCTCTATCTCTGTGACTGACTTATTTAATTAAAAGTTGTTATCTTCAATCCCTGAGATTCTTCTGTTTCATCTACCCAGTTCTTGAGGCTTTACACTGTTTTTTGTAGTTCCTTGAATAAATTCTTCATTTCCAGGAGTTCAGTTTGATTTTTCTTTAATATTTCAATTTCTTTAGTGAATTTTTCGTACGAGCCCTGGATTTTCTTTTTATGGTTTCTTTGTGTTGGTTATCCATTTTTCCCTGCATGTCATTGAGTTTTCTAAAAATCCATGTTTGAAATTTTTTTGATCATTTTAGAAATTCACCAAGGCAAAGAATTTATGAAGAAGACCCCAAAGGCAAAAATAAATAAACGGGACCCGATCAAATTAAAAAGCTTCTGCACAGCCAAAGAAATTATCACAAGAGCAGATAACCTACAGAATTGGAGAAAATATTTACTTGCTACACATCCGAAAAAGGGCTGATAACTAGAATCTATTTAAAACTCAGGAAAATCAACAAGAAAAAATAAAACAACCCTATCAAAAAGTGAGCAAGGGACATGAAGAGAAACTTTTCAAAAGAAGACAGAATAATGGCCAAAAAACATATGAAAAAATGCTCAACATCTCTAATCATCAGAGAAATGCAAATTAAAACCACAACGAGCTTACTCTTATTAAAATGGCTATTATTAAAAAGAGAAAAGATAACAAGTGTTGACAAGAATGTAGAGAAAAGGGAACCCTTGCACACTGTTAGTTGGAATGTAAATTAGTACAACCATTATAGAAAACAGTACAGGGAGGTTTTTCAAAAATCAAAAATAAAATTATCATCAGATCCAGCAATCCTACTATTGGGTATACATCCAAAGGATATGAAATCAGTATGTTGAAGGGTTATCTGCACTTCCATAATTTTTAAGCACTATTCCCAATAGCTAAGATATGAAATAAACTTAAGTATCCATCAACAAATAAAGATGTGATATACACAATGGAATACTATTTAGCCATAAAAACAATACATTTTTTGCTATGTGCAACATTGATCAACCTGGAAGACGTTATGTTAAGTGAAATGAGCCAGCATAGAACAATACTGCATGATCTCACTCACATGTAGAGCCTAAAAAAGTTGACCTCATAAAAGTGGAGAGTAGAATAGTTATTACCAGAGTCTTGGGTGGTTAGTGGGGAGATGAGGATGACGAAATGGTGGTCAAAGGATATATAATTACAGTTAGATAGAAAAAATAGATTTTAAAATATCCATAATAGGCAAATATACAGGGACAGAAAGTAGATAAGTGACTGCCTGGGGCTGGGGCATGGAGGAGAAAGGATAGCTTTTGGGGGTAGAGATGAAAGAAATGACTAGTAAAAGTTATGTAGGTTTTTCTTGGTGAAAATGGAGTTAGATGGTGAAAATATAAATTGAATACAGTGATGGTTGCAAAACTTTGTGAACATACTAACAATCACTTGTACATTTTAAATGGGTGAATTATATGATATGCAAATTATGTCACAATAAAGCTCTTTTAAAACAATAATATTTTTTGAAATATAAAACTTCTATGGAACATTATGGGCCCTAGAAAAGATAAAATAATTTTGAATAAAACCAAACCAATAGAGAGAGAAAAGTTATTTTGATCAGTGTTAAGTCCTATAATATAGCTACAGAAATCAAGATTATGAGGCATTGGCAGAGGAAACTGGAAAAAATAGGCATTTATTGGCCAAAACCAAGCAAAATGAACCCCTAAGGAAAAATTGAAAGCATTCCCACTTAGAACTGGAACCAGACAACATTGCCCACTATCTCCTCTTCTGTTCAACATAGTACTGGAAGTCCTTGCTGGCACAATCAGGCAAGAGAGTGGAATTAAGGGCATCCAAATAGGAGCAGAAGAGATAAAACTCTCACTCTTTGCTGACGATATGACGCTATATCTAGAAAATCCCAAGGATTCAACCAAGAGACTGCTGGAATTGATAAATGAATTCAGTAAAGTCTCAGGCTACAGAATCAATACACACAAATCAGAGGCTTTCATATACGCCAATAACAGTAAAACTGAGAAACAAATCAAAGACTCAATTCCCTTCACCATAGCAACAAAGAAAATAAACTACCTAGGAATACATTTAACTAAGAAGGTAAAAGACCTCCACAGGGAGAACTACGAAACACTGAGGAAGGAAACAGCAGAAGATATAAACAGGTGGAAGACAATACCATGCTTGTGGGTCGGCAGAATCAACATTGTTAAAATGTCTATGCTATCCAAAGTGATCTACAGATTCAATGTAGTCCCTATTAAAATACCAACATCATTTTTCACAGATATACAAAAATTAATTTTATGGTTCATATGAAACAAGAGAAGATCTTGCATAGCAAAAGCAATCCTGGGCAATAAAACTAAATGGGAGATATCAATTTACCAGACTTCAGCCTATACAACAAGCCTATAGCAATCAAAACAGCTTGGTACTGGCACAAGAACAGAGTCATTTACCAGTGAAACAGAACTGAGAACCCAGATATAAAACCGTCCTCATATTGCCATCTAAACTTTGACAAAGCAGACAAAAACATAAACTGGGGAAAATAATCCTTATTCTATAAATGGTTCTTGGAAAACTGGATAGCCACATGTGGAAGACTGGATCAGGACACACACTTCTCACCTCTCACAAAAATCAACTCATGCTGGGTAACAGACTTAAACCTAAAGTGTGAAACTATTAGAATTCTTGAGGAAAAATGTTGGAAATACTCTTCTATACATTGGCATACGCAAAGAATTTATGAGGAAGACCCCAAAGGCAATCACAGCAACAAGAAAAATAAATAAATGGGACCTGATAAAATTAAAAAGCTTCTGTACAGCCAAAGAAACTGTCATGAATGCAAACAGACAACCTACAGAATGGGAAAAAATTTTTGCATGCTACACATCCAATAAAGGGCTGATAACTAGAAACCATTTGGAACTCAGGAAAATCAGCAAGAAAAAATCAAACAACTGTCAAAAAGTGGGCAAAGGACATGAAAAGAAACTTTTCAAAAGAAGATCGAATAATGGCCAAGAAACATATGAAAAAATGCTCAATATCTCTAATCACCAGGGACATGCAAATCAAAAACAATGAGATATCCCTTATCTCCAATGAGAATGGCCTTTATAAAAAAGTCCCAAAACTATAAAAGTTAGCGTGGATGTGGAGAGATAGGAACACTCGTACATTGCTGGTGGGACTGTAAACTATTACAACCTCTGTGGAAAGCAATATGAAGATACCTCAAAAGAGATACAATTAGATCTACCATTTGATCCACCAATCCCATTACTGGGCATCTACCCCAAAAAACAAAAAACATTCTATAAAAAAGACACCTGCACTCGAATGTTTATAGCAGCGCAATTCACAATTGCAAAGATGTGGAAAAAACCCAAGTGTCCATCAATATATGAGTGGATTAATAAAATGTGGTATATATACACCATGGAGTACTATTCATCTATAAGAAACTGTGGGCATATAGCACGTCTTGTATTTTCCTGGATAGACCTGGAACCCATTCTACTAAGTGAAATATCCCAAGAATGTAAAAATGAGCAACAAATGTACTCACCATCAAATTGGTTTTGACTGGCCAACACCTAAGTGTACCGGACAAACAGTTATTGGGCATCGGGAAGATGGTGGACGAGAAAAGCCGCCAGAGTCTCTCTGCAAAAAAACCAGATTTTAGAAGAAAGTGAAAAAAATAAACTAGCAGAAACACATAGATCAAGTGAGAGTTGGAAGGAGAGGAGCCTGAAACTACAGGAGACTCCACGGGAAGATGCTGCAGAGGAAAACTGGAAAGACAAAGGTGCCCGGAAGGCTTGGAGACCAGAGACAAGGGTAGGTGAAGCAGAAAACTTTTGCTTCCCTTGCAACTTGGACTATTTGTGGGCTCCTGAGCAGTTGGAGAGACCCGCCATCACCAGCACAGAGAGGGCTGCCGTCAGTGAGTGGTGGCCTCTTGCGGACACAACGCCATGCTCCCAGCTCCCTCGGGGCACCTCCCCATGTGCAGACCTGAGCCTACCAGAGGAAGCCATATTGCTCCATTCTCTCCTTCCCCTTCTATACACTTGGGTGCCCAGAGAGACAATTTAGCCATCACATGGAGGCATCTTCAAGGAACGAGAACTTTCCTTTCGGGGCCCTATAGCAGACTGAAGAGTACTCAGACTGTGAGCTCCCTACCCACCAGCCCTCCCAGGCACTGCTTGCCTGGGGACTCCAGGAGAGCGGGGCTCATCCTGAGGTGGAGTGAAATCAATCCAGCTTGGACACCCAGTATGGGATTTGAGACCAGCACCCCTCGCCCTGGCAGGATCAGGGATGCATCTCCAGGTCCCAAGGGACAGGCCTGCATACCACACTCCATACACCCAGGTCATGATCACACTGCCCCAAGGCACAGAAGGGAGATCTGTGAAAGAGCCTACTGAGGAGTGTGTGTCTTCAGGGGGCAGATTAGTGTGTCTGAGTGGCAACCCTCCTCGCAAAAGAGGGCTGTGTACACAGCTCAGGCTGCGATCCTGGGTAGGGAACCTCCTGGCCCATGTCACAGCCAGGGGAGATCTATCGGCCTGAGGTCCTGCTTGCTGCCAGAGGCCTGGGAGAGGCCACGGAGAGGGGAAGGGTAGAGGGGAGTGAGACCTGATCCAGAGTGCAGGTCTCAGAGAGATCCACACCCCAAGCCAAGACTTTCAGCTGAGTGGAGCCATTCGAGCCCCTCCCAGAAACTTTGAAAAGAAGCAAAGAACAGATCTTTGACCCCTGGTAACATATCTGTGGAGCCTGAGGGCAGGCTTGCCCAACCCAGCCCCACCCAGACTCACTCCTACCAATGAGGTGGAGAATAAGGACACATTGGGAATCCCCAGGGCCCCACCCACCACCAAAGGCACAAGAGGGCCTCTCCAGAGGACCAAGAGCTGGCTACAGGACCCAAAACAGCACTGCACCTCGCTCCTCCCAGCAAGTGCCACCTACCAGCATGAAGGTCATTCTGCACAACCTTTTACTGTATCTACTGATTCATCATAAAGTGTGTGGTCAAATCTCACCCACAAACATCACCTACTGGCTCAGAAACTAAACAGGGCATGTCATTATCCAAACAAAAATCTAAAGGCAAGAAGGAACAACTGTTCCAGATGGAAAGGAACCAGCCAAAGAACTCTGAAAGTATGAACACTCAAATGGAAAGCACACCCCCAAAGACAAAAAACAGCTCCCTAGAAATTGACATTAACTAAACTCAGAACACTAAAATGAAACAAGGAGAATTTCAGGCATGGATTGAAAGAAAACTGAATGATATGAAAAAAAAAATGAATAAACAACACAAGGAAACCACAAAAAAAAAATTCAGGACTTGGAAGAAAAATTCACTAAAGAAATTGAAATATTAAAGAAAAATCAACCGATCTCCTGGAAATGAAGGACTTATTCAGGGAACTACAAACACAGTGGAAAGTCTCAAGCACAGGGTAGATCAAACAGAAGAAAGAATCTCAGAGATTGATGACACTCCTTCCAATTAAATAAGTCAGTCACAGAGATCAAGCAGAAAATTAAGAGGAAAGAAATAAGCCTACAAGAAATGTGGGATTATGTTAAAAAACAGAACCTGAGGGTGATAGGGATTCTGGAAGATGAAGAAGAAAACACTCAAGGGCTGGATAAGCTATTTGAAGAATTAATAGAGGAAAATTTCCCAGGCCTCGCTAAAAATCTGGATATACATGTACAAGAAACTCAACAAATGCCAGGGAGAGTTAATGAAAATAGGAAGACACAACGTCATGCAGTCATCAGATTGACCAAAATATCCACTAAAGAGGCCCTTCTATAAGCTGTAAGG
>CAUYSK010006571.1:0-19334 GCA_963575035.1 Avahi laniger
CAAAGTTAATTTGTAGGAAGAGATCAGCCAGACGGTTGCCTTGGGTAGGGAGATTGGGAGTGAAGTATCTTTCTCGAATAGAGTGGTGGTTCCACAGTTGCATACATTTGCCAAAAGTCATTGACCTGCACACTTAAAACACATGAATTTTATTTTGTGTAAATTTTACTTCAACAATGTTGATTTAAATTTTTTAAAAATAAAGGCAATTAGGGCCGGGCGCGGTGGCTCACGCCTGTAATCCTAGCACTCTGGAAGGCCAAGGCGGGCGGATTGTTTGAGCTCAGGAGTTCGAGACCAGCCTGAGCAAGAGCGAGACCCCGTCTCTACCAAAAATAGAAAGAAATTAATCGGACAACTAAAAATATATAGAAAAAATTAGCCGGGCATGGTGGCACATGCCTGTAGTTCCAGCTACTCGGGAGGCTGAGGCAGAAGGATTGCTTGAGCCCAGGAGTTTGAGGTTGCTGTGAGCTAGGATGACGCCACGGCACTCAGTCTACCCAGGGCAACAGAGTGAGACCCTGTCTCAAAAAAAAAAAAAAAAGGGGGGGGGGAATAACAGTAGTACCTCTGTAAGGGTTGTTGTCCTAATATGAGATAACATATTTTAAGTGCTCAGAACAATGCTTGCCACACAATAAGTGCTCAAGAATTGGCTATCGTTAATGTTAATATCTCTACTGAATTATTTTTTAGCATAGAATATAAATAAAAGATTAATTTTCTAAGTGTAAAAATTTCATGTTCAACATTTTAAAAATATTCCTGTTTGGACATTTTGTGTTTTAACCAAATTTTAAAGATTCATGGACGAGTATTGGGACAGAGAACATTTGTACAGCTACTGTATAGGCAGATTTTATAAATGTGCAATAAAACCATTTGGTTTACTTCTAAAAAATTCTGTATTCAAAAGTGATTTTGCTATTGATTTGACAGGTGACTTTGAGAAAGTCATCCATTTGATCATTTTATCTTCATTTATCCCCTCTGCAAAATAAGCGGGCATAGACTACATGGTTTCTAAAGGCCCTACCAAGTCTAAAATAAGTACCTGGATTTTATACTCCAATTATATATTGCATAGCTATAACAATAAATCAAACCCTGATTAGATCTAAAGAAGCTCTAGAACCCTCCATGACTATCAAGGATCATTGCCAAAAATCTGACTACCATTTACTATTATGAAGTGTGCACTTTATTTATCTAGTGGTTTGGCAATGTATATCTGATCCGGAATATCTGGAAGGTTATTGACAGCTGAGAAGCAGGAGACTAGAACCAGAATGTGAGTCCCTTTGCACTGGCTGGCCCTTGGAGCAAAGTGAGTTTTTCTTTGAGCTTTCTCATCAGTTCGTTTGTATTGCTCAAACTCATCAAAGTTTCCTTCTGAGAGAGGTCTTTGGCAATAAGTTAATAAGTTTGGCAACACAGTGGGAATGGGTTAGAAAGATCGTCATCATGAGCCGGCCTCTCAGCTCCCGCTTACTCTCCCAACTCTGTTTCACGCTACTTTGCTTTCGCACAGTACAGCCGGGCTGATCTCGGCTGCTTCCTTAGATCTTGCGAGTTTACTGCCTTCGTGGTGTGCCAATGCTGCTCTCCACCTGGGAGCACTTCTCTCCCTCTGACTGAATTCTTCCTCCCCCTTCACTGCCAACATCTGTATGTCCAAATCCTCCTCATCCTTCAAGGCTTAGTGCACAAAGTGTGGGTGATCTTTCTCCTTCAATGGAGTGACTGTCTCTCTCAGCTGAGTTTCCAGGACACTTTTGATATGTATCTCTCAGATGGTCCGGAGCAGACGAGGATGGGCACACAGGACCTGCAGTCACACCACCTGAGTTCAAATCCCTGGGGACCTTTAACTATGTGATCTTGGGCAAATTAAAAAAAAAAAAAATTTCTCTGTGCCTCAGTTTCCTCATCTGTAAAATGGAGCTGATGGGATTACCCACCTCATAAGGCTTTTGATAGGTTTAAATGAGGCAATAAATATAAAGCTTTTAGAATAGTGTCTTGCCATCATGAGTGTTCAATAAATGCCAGCGATCGTTATTACCCCTCTCTCCTTCTGCTCATTTTACAGATATAACATCCCCGTCTTTTAAGTTCCCTCCTGGACTCTACACTCCTTGAGGGCAGAAGAATTTTTTTCTGTTCATTTTTTTGAAGACTTTTTTGTGCCTGGAACATAGTCAACACACAAAATTACTTGGCAGATTTTGGAAAATGTAGGCCCCAGTCTCTTCCTCCTTTTCATTCCTAATATCCACAAGGTGCCTTTAACCATGAAATAACTGATTCATGAATTAAAGAGGCTTATTGTAATGAAATGTCGAATTAGGTATTAGATTAAACAGCCTATAGCTAGTTGCACACTAACGACAGGCCTTTTTAAAGAATGTTCCATGTGGTATCCAGCTATTTAGCAGTAGAACCTGAACTCCAGCCCAGGGCTCCTGACACAGAACCCAGGGTCCATCCCGCTGCTCCAAGGTGCTGGATCGTATTACCTTTGCTTCCCACGGCTGAGGGTCAGCCTCGCTGGCTGGCCATGCACAGCAACAACCAAAGCCACCATGGGACACAGCTCATTCTGCCCGGAGCAGTCTTTCCCATGATCCATGGACAAATTGGTGAACAAACATGTACTAGTGGAAAACATGACGCATTAGCCCTGTAGGACAAAGTTCAATTGTCGTCAAGTTTTCAGGTCAAATTCAGACCTGTTTCTCAGTTAGTTTCTACAGATATTTCTTACATCTTTGCAGAGACACTTCTTTGGTCTGTGTTTGTGGATTGATGCCAAATAGCAGTTTACCCAACACTATGATTCATTTATTTGTTTTCTACACACTGTCTGACTTTTTCCATATTTGGCCTCAGCTGAGGACTCTCAGCATATGCTTTAGGTGTGGCTAGTCCATCAGACTTTTTATTATTTTTGGATCTCAGTACAAAAAAATAAAGTAAAATTAAACCAAAGGCCAAGATTTTTCTAATAATAAACCAGGGACTAATTTTAGTGTGTGTTTGTGTCTGTATGTGTGTGTGAGCATTAACTTTAATTTAGTTCTTTGGTGAATTTCGCAGCATTACTGTTAAAGCATAATTCAGGTCAGTTAGAATATCAGCTCCTGGCGTGTCATTAATAGTACCTAGTTCATGCGTAAGAACCATACAAAGTAGCACAGGCCCACAGAAATGGGCCTGGAGAAATTAGGCCAGACAAGGATCAAAGAAATGAAGGCATAAGGTGCTGTCTTCTCTCTCCTCCCAGGAGCTGCATCTCTTTTCTCATGACTACCATGGGATGCAGGCAAATAGGCACCACCTATAGCACATGGGGGTGCCAGAAGTCTCGAAAGTTAGTTCTCCAACCTGCTTCCTGTGTTTGGTGATCCTACCTCTAGAGTTGTATTCTATGGGCAGGAGTTTGTTTCAGAGATTTCTTTTTTTTTTCCTATCTTTTTGGAGATAGGGTTTCACTCTGTTGCCTGGGCTAGAGTGCAGTGGTATCATTATAGCTCACTGTAACCTCAGACTCCTGGGCTCCCGGGATCCTCCTGCCTCAGCCTCTCAAGTAGCTGGGACTATAAGAACACACCACCAAGCAAGGCTAATTTTTTTGTTTTTTGGTAGAGATAAGGTCTCCCTGTTGTCCAGGCTGGTCTCTAACTCCTGGCCTCAAGCCATCCTCCCAACTTGATCTTCCAAAGTAGTGGGATTACAGGCATGAGCTACCATGCCCGGCCTGTTTCAGAGACTTCTGTCCATTCCTTTACTAATTCATTAATTCTTCAAATGTTCACTAGTGCAACTATGTGCAGAAACTAGGAAGAGAAAAATGAGTAGGATATAGAACTTTTTGTCTGGTGGGAAGATCAAAATAGACAGATAGCTAAAACTCTGTGTGTTCCACAAGTATGACAAAGCTGTACTTATAAGGCTGCCAGAGCTGTAGGAGGAGACCCCAGAGAATTGGATGCCATGGAAAACCACAGAGAAAGAGTGTGCACAGTGGAAAAATGTTCCTCACAAGTTTGGTGAGTAAAGACCATGTCGAAGGCAGATACCTCTGTCAGGATGGATGCTTTAAGCTGGCTAGGAGTTATTAAAAAAGTAGGCTTCCAGGTCACAGTGTAAGAGCCATCTGAAAGCTGGGCAGAATTTGAAACACAAGTTAAGACTTGATAGGAAAATAAGTGAGCATGGACAGAGACTGGGACCTGGGCCACTGCTCAAAAGGGGACGAAGTGGGGTGTTGATCAACTTAGGGCACTGGGGCTAGAGACGGGGGTGCTCTGAGATAGGCACTAAAAGAGGAGGCCAGAAAATACCAAGCAAACATTACCTATTTGGTAATTTGGGGGAAGGTGGGCACTGGCTTCCAGTCTTGTATGCCAAAGGGAAGCCATAAATTAGATCTGAATTAATGTGGTTTATGTAATTAAAATAGACAAAGCATGTGTTTGGCTTCAGGACTAGGAAGATTGCTGAGTTCCCAAATTATAATCACTCCCACCACTGCAGTGTACCCCTGAAGAACTTATGTTCTTCTTTTTACTTAGAACATCTCTGTGCCCTCTTCTTTGCCCTTCAAGACTTGGCACAGCGTGCCTCCTTACCTGACGGCTCAGACTGTTGGGTGTCCCTGCTCCAAGCTCCCGTAGCAATTAGCACATCCCTCTCATTGGATTAGCACTCATCACATTGCATTGTTCTTGTGTAGTTTTCTGTCTCCCCTTCCAGTAGACTGCGAGCTCTCTGAGGACAAAAATCGCCTTTCATCTCTATTTTCCCAGGACTTAATCACGGACTAGAACATAGTAGCTGCCCAAACATTTCTGTGGGTGGACAGATGGATGGATGAATGATTGACTCAGATCAATCAGTAAGGGTTTGCATTCTCCTTAGGAATACAGACCCCCGAGAGTGGATGCCTAGAAAAATGCTGAATATATTTTAAAGCTGTGGAAAATCATGAATAAAAAGCAGGTGCCTCAGTCCAATTCAAACCTAGTTGCAATTTTGTTGTTTTATGTTCCTGTTCACATAGGCACTGTAATTTTAGGTCAGGGTTTGCTTAGTAGGCAGGTTTCAAAGATACAGAAGGAGGAACAATCTAATCAAAAAGCTCAAATTAGGAGCCAGGAGGTCTAGCCTCTCTTCCTGATGCCCCACCAACTTTCCGATTATGTGACTTAGATGAGCTTCTTATCTCTCTAGGCTTCCAGTCTCCTGGTCTCTAGTCTTTCCCTTTGCACCCATCCTCCACCCAGTTATCTTTCTTAAAAGGAATTAGTGATCTTGCTTTTTGCTTTAAAACCTCCTTGTTACGTCCAGAGCAAAGTCTCAACTGCTTTGCAGTCAAGCAAGATTTCTTGAGGCTGGTTGTCCTTTATCACCTTCCTTATACCCATTACTCCATGGTCCCCTTCCCTTAATCCAGCTCTTTCATGCCTCTGTGCTTTTTCTACATGCTGTATCTGATATCAGAATGGCGTTCTACATTCATTCCACCTGGTAACCCTTGTTTGTTCATCTTTTATGACCCAGCCAATGGAGCCCAAGAGTTGCTTCTTCAGCAAGGCCTCTTCTTTTTTTTAAATTTTATTTATTTATTTATTTATTAGAGATGGCATCTTGCTATGTTGCCCAGACTGGTCTCAAACTCCTGGCCTCAAGCAATCCTCCACCTTAGCCTCCCAAAGTACTAGGATTACAAGTCTGAATTAGGTGTGCGCCACGACACGCGACTAATTTTTCTATTTTTAGTAGAGATGGTGGTCTCGCTTTTGCTCAGGCTGGTCTCAAACTCCTGAGCTCAAGCAATCCTCCTGCCTTGGCCTCCCAGAGTGCTAGGATTACAGGTGTGAGTCACCACACCTGGCCAATAGCATTTTCACTTGTTTATCTCAGATCACTTATGACCCTGACAGAAATTATTTGCTTCCTCATCCATCCAGCTCAGTTGCAAAACTCTGAGTTACTCTAGGCCAGGGGCCATTGTTAGTTGCTCATACTTACGAAGTTCTGCAATGTATGCTGGTTGAAAATATCAATTGAGTTATATTGAATTTTACATGTACGCTCTTCCTAACTGTGACGGTTATTCACCTCTCTGTCTCTCCATGAAAGCCAATAATAAATATTGATTCTTTGAGCACTGATTAGGCAGTAGGCATTATTCTACATCCTTTATATTTGCTAACATTTAATTCTTACCTCAGCCCTGCAGAGCAGGCATTACTATTATTATAACTATTACTTTACAGATAAAGAAACTGAAGCCCAAAGAGGTTAAGTATCTTTCCCAAGTCAAACTTAGTAGGTGGTAGAGCTAAGATTTAAACCGAAGTCTCCTGACTTCAGAGCCTGTGACTTTTCCGCAATATCACCTGCTTCCCCAAAGGCCTGCACCTATTGGGCTCTCATTTGGTTGTTTAATTGCTCCAAACTGCACTGAATAGGACTACGAAAGTTAGGCTCACCCCAACTTGCAGCTCAGGCCTGGCCAGAGCCACAGCTCATCCATGAAACCCCAGACAGCCACATCTGAATGCTGGCGCACGTGGAGACAAGGCCCAGATCCTCTTCCTGGCAGGAAGCAGTGTCTTCTAGCACATGAAACCGGCACTCCATTTCCCAGGACTGTGTGGAGGCCTCAGTACAGAGACCCTCTCACAGTTCATCAGTTTGTCCCTGATGTTTCGCCCAGAAACTGTCTGCTCCCTGGCTCCCTGGAGAATGAGAAATTATTGGCTTCTAAGATGTTTTTCTCGTCACTGAGCCCTCAAAGTGAAAGGTCTCTTTGGATGGAAGCGAACAGGCCAAGTTTACCCAACCCAGCATGGTGTCAGGCAGCCCTGGGCCACACTCCGGTAGGGCCCACAGAACAGCCGGGGCTTCTTCTCGATGCTTGGCTCCTCAGCAGGATACCTGGCCCCCAAGGGTGGAGGTCTTGCAGCCCCACTGCGCAGCTGACATAAAACAGAAATCCCAGGGCAGAGCTCCCTTCAGTCTGAAGACTGCACAAAGCCCGCTGAAGTTTCCTCTTCTCCCTCTGCTTTCCACTCTGCCGCTAAGACTTCAGCTCATGTGGAGAAGAGAGGCTCAAGAAGGGATATGGACTCTTGTTCTAAAAAATATCCCATAGGAATTTTAAGAGAGCTGAAAGGGGGGAAAGTATTTACAGGCTTGTCATACCTATCATGTGCCAGCTGTTTTACATACATCTTCTCATTTAATCATCATTGCAATTATTTTTGTCATTTTAAAAATGTACAAACTCAAGCTGACTCTAAGCACAACAGCACATTTTCTTTCATTAATAAAAGAGATATTGTGAAACCTTTGACCCTGGCTCCCCAAATCAGGGACTGAAGCTCAGCATGAGGCAGGACGCAGCCACACAGGCAGAATTCTTGCGTTAGATAGGCAGGTGTGCGCATCACCTGAGACTCTGATATTTTGCCCTGTGAGCTCCTGCTGGAAGCAGAAATCAAATCTGGAGGAAGGGAGGGGGGCACAAGGGAGGGTAAAAAGAAAAAAAAACTAGAAATTAAATCTGGAGCCCAAACCCAGCTGTCAGTCCTGGGAAAAGGTGGCAGTTTGGGTTTTACAAAAAGAGCCTTGAACTAGGAGTTTGAATGCATTTGCTGGAGCCCCAGCTCTCTCTGCTAGTTAGCAGATATGAAATCATGCCTTGGTTTTCTCATCTATAAGGGGGGAATGAAAGTTACTAATCTCCTATTTTAGGATTTCTGTGAGCTTTAAATGAGATATCGAATGATTGTGTGGGGTGAGGAGGCCTCCAGAGACCTGGCCTACTCATAAAGGAGCCACCTTTATCTGCACTGCCCCTTCTTTGGCTCTCCATCCATGACTAGACAGCACCCCATTTTCCAGATTAGTTTTTCTCCCAGCCCTACCCCCACCAAGCCAGGTGAAGAGCAGTTCAGTATAGAGGAAGGGGCATAGACTAGGAACTGGGTGACTAGGATTCGAGACCTGAATTTATTAATAGCTGGCTGTGAAATCTTATAATAAATGAGTCAATAAGCCTCAATTTCCTCATCTGTTGAATGGGTATAGAATAGTAGTATTTACCTTCTGGGTTGCCTGAAGATTACATGAGACAATGAATACACATTAATTAGCATGCATTGTCAGTTCTAATATGCTATACAAACGCAAGTTATTCATCCAACAAAGTTTTTGACCATCTGCTATGGGCTGGGTGTCTGCGGTGAGTAGATAGTAGACACCATCTCCATTAAGCCAACAGTTTGATGAAAAGACAGACAAGTAAACAGGTAATTGCAACACAGTGTAGGAAATGCCTTATCAGGGGAGGAGCAGAATGCTTGAAGCACAAAGGAGGGGCACTGCATTAGTTATCTGTTGCTGCAAAACAAATCACCCTAAAACTTTACAGCTTGAGACCACACTCATTATCTCACATCGCTTCTGAGAGTGATGGAATCTGGGAATGGCCCGGCTGAGTATTTCTGGCTCAGGGCCTTTCACGGAGTCAAGCTTTGGCTAAAATCTCTACAGACCTAATGGGAGACAGAGAATCCACTTCCAAGATCATGCACATGGCTGTCAGCAGGAGGCTTCAGTTCCTCATTATGTGGGCTTCTTCATAGGTCTGCTCAAGACACAGCTTTCTTCCTAAGCAAGTGATGTGAGAGAGTGTACGTCCAAGAGATCACTCAAGAGGGAAGCTGCAGTGTCTTTTGTAACCTAATCTCAGAAGTGACATACCATCCCTTCTGCCATTTTCTGTTGGTCACACAGTAGGAGGGACTACACAAGAGTGTGAGTACCTGGAGGTGAGGATCACTGGGACCACCTTGGATGCTTACTATCACAGGCACAGGGAGAGAGGAGGTACATTTTTACTGATTCTCGCAGTTTCTGCTGGACATTGGACTAGTAAGAGATAACTTTTTTCTATTTAGATTATTCTACTGCTAAATGGAAATGACATTGTAAATAATACAGAGCAAGCTTAGAGCTGTCCAAAAGTGGCAATGACTTTACTGGTGGGTCTCTAGGGTGGTTGCACCCTGGTGAGGTCAGGCCCCATCAGCCCCCAGTGTGGCCTTTCAGTTCCATAGCCTATGTGGAAATGACCACCAATAATTACTACCTACCCCTATTAATAGGGCATTTCATCAGAGGGAAGTAAAACTCAGCAGAAATTAAGTGTGGGGAGGGGACAGGGGTGGTGCAAGGGGTGGGGGCTGAAAATCTATCTAATGGGTACAATGAACATTATCTGGGGGATGGGCACACTTATACCCCTGACTCAAGCATAACAAAATCAAAATATGTAACCAAAAACATTTATACACCCATAATACTTTGGAATAAAAAATAGTGCACCTCATGTTGTACTACAGTCATGTGTTTATGCGTCTGACACCTAGACTGCCATGAGTAGGCAGGGAACATGTCCGTCTGGTACAGGGCTTTGTGTCCAGCATCCAGTATGATACCTGGCACCATGCCTGTCTGATGAAAGAATTCGTGGAAATTGAATGAATTCAGAGCACACTGAAAATGTCATAGGATCAATACAGGTAAATAATTATCATGTTTATGGAGTTATACTAGGTGTTTCCTGAGTGTCAGGCCCTATGTAACATGCTTTGTATGTATTACTTCATTTAATATTCATAACTATCCTATGGCAGTATAATTATCCCCTTTTAACAGAGGAGGAAACTAGTGTTACACAGCTAGAAAATGTCAGCATCTGGATTTGACCACAAGTCTGTCGGACTCCAAAGCCTGTGCAACTAATCATATGACATCTGCTGGCAGATCTCAAACAAACAATTGCAGATCTGAAGGAATTTTGGTGGACTAAAAAAAAGATTAAAAAAAAGTTTGACCGGGTGCTGTGGCTCATGCCTGTAATCCTACCGCTCCGAGAGGCCGAGGCAGGAGGATTGCTTGAGCTCAGGAGTTTGAGACCAGTCTGAGCAAGAGTGAGACCCCGTCTCTACTAAAAATAGAAATATTAGTCGTTGTGCACACCTGTAGTCTTAGCTACTTGGGAAGCTGAGGCAAGAGGATAGCTTGAGCCCAGGAGTTTGAGGTTGCAGTGAGCTAAGATGACGCCACGGCACTCTACCCAGGCGACAGAACGAGACTCTGTCTCAAAAATAAATAAATAAATAAAACCTTAAAAAAAAAATTAAACAGCCTTAAGGGATAATTTAACCAATATCTAAAACCAGGTATCTTCCCGCCACACACACACACACACACACAACTTATTTTTCCAGGAAAGCCTAACTTAAGTCCCACCTCTTCCAGAAAGCCTTGCTTGTCTCCCTCAAGCTCCTGCTGCACTTGTGATGGTGCCATTCAGCTATACTTGCCATGAGGAGTCTTGATCTTCAGTTTATCCTTTTTATAACTCAGGGCTATGGTTTTCTTCTCCATACAGTGAGAGAGTTGGACTACTTCTCAAAGAGCCTTTCTGTCTTGCACATTGTAGGAGGTGTTTCCAGACTCCCTACCAGCACAATCATCTCCTTGCAGGAAGGGTCATGTGTTTGCACACGACACATGCACTGGCCCTCACTGAGAGCAGAGCTTTCACCCCATTAGATTGGAAGAGCCCATTCTGTCGTCTGCTGACTATACTGTAATTTCCTGGGGACCCCTTGCAGTGTCAGTATCTAGCACAGGGCCTGGAACATAGTAGGTTCTCTGTAAGTGTTTCCTGGATAAATACATGAGTGTGTGAATAAACGAAGTCGTGGCAATGATTATAACCTTAATGAAAACCTCTGCTATCCTTGGCATTATTACGCTGACAGCAGTAATGTCTTCTACTTGTTCTGTGCTTTAACCTTCCCCAGCGTTGCCTCCGTCAGGCCCTCCTCTTCCCAGAGCTTTCTGCCTACAGCACCAGGACAGAATGTTTGGAATCACGGCGGGCAGAGCTATAGACACAGGGACAAACTTTGACTCGACTTGTTTCAGACTGCCTGCTGACCCATCGCCCTTCTGTTTGGACTCATTCCCACATTACCCTCCTTTGTTGCAAGACACTTTCATGACATGAGGCAATGCCCCCAAGGCTGGGAACCTGCCGCCTCGGGGCCACATGTGGCCTTTTGTCTGAATCCAAATTTTACAGAACAAATCTTTTTAATTGTGGGGGAGGGGGTTCTTCCTTCATCTTGGCAGTTACATTTCCCTTGGATCCCACTGTCAGATGGGAGATTTCTAGGAGGTCTCCTCCAGCAGCTGCTCCCATGCAGGGTTGGAGCCCTCCTTGTCTCCCTTGATGCTTTTGCTAGGCCCTTCCTTTGTTCTACCTTTTCCCTATTTTGGGGGGGCATATAGTGCAGTGCTGAAGAGCATGAGTTTTATAGTTAGAGCTGGATTTTCATCCAAGTTCTGCCTCTTATTAGAGACTCATCTTGAGCGAATTACTATTTTTTTTTTTTTTTTGAGACAAAGTCTCGCTTTGTTGCCCTGGGCTAGAGTGCAGTGGTGTCATCACAGCTCGCTGTGTTCTTAAACTCCTGGACTCCACAGATCCTCCTGCCTCAGCCTCCCTGGTAGCTGGGACTGCAGGCATGCGCCACCACACCTGGCTAATTTTTCTATTTTCAGTAGAGACGGGGTCTCACTCTTGCTCAGGCTGGTCTCAAACTCCTGGTGTCAAGCAATTCTCCCCACCTTGGCCTCCCAGAATTATTGAACTTCTTTGAGCCTTAATTTTCTCATTTGTAAACTAGGAATAATAATATTACTGACTTCACAGGGTTATTTTTAGGATTGAGTTAACACTGCAAAGGATTGAGAACACAGCCTGCAAACAATATGCACTCAATAAATGACAGCTATCATAATTAACTATTATTTGGTGTGTTGAGTGCTCACACTGAGGAAAACACGGGTAGCAAGAGGCTGCAGGCGAGTTTCAATCACCATTATCAATGTTTTGATGAACGGAGAAAGAAATTCAGATTTCTTGAACACTAGACTGAGAGCTTTATGTACCTGAACTCATTTCATGTTTAGAAGGACCCCAGCTTCCTGGTAAAGCTCAGGGGGTTACGTCACACAGCCAGAGTGGGGAGCAGGCCGTTCTGACCCACGTTCTCTCCCTGTTGCCCAGCAGAGCACCCTGGGGCCCCCTGGAGCCTTTCGCCTGTCCTTCCGGTGATGGATCCACGCATTTCCCTAGATATTTCTGTGACGGCCATGCTTTCTCACACTGAGAAACAACACTGCTACGCACATTTAGTTCCCACCTCTCTCCCACTTCCTTTAGTGGCCCCAAAATGTCCTGCGAGTCCTGCTCCAACTTCTCTCTTCCACTCAGCCCCACTCTTCCTGGTTTCCTGGCAAACTTTTTTGTCCATCTCTGGGCCTATCGTCCTCCTCTCATTACCCAGCAATTTCATTCCCACGGCCTCAGCTTACCGTGGCCCGGGCCGGCCGTGCTAGCCTCAGCAGGATTGCTGCAGGAGCTGGCCCGGGCTGGCTCAGCCGCACGCCAAGCGGGGACTGGGGTGGTGGTGCTCACGGGGACTCAGAGGGGCTGACAGAGTCAAAGAAACAGCTACTCTGGCAGGTAAAGGCAGACGGTGTGCCTGGGGATGTTGCTGAGGCAACTGAAAAGTTAGCAGCGCTCCCTCGGGGCTCCTGGGACATCTCGCAGGAGGAAGGGCTGGGAGGCCTTGCACCTGGGGGAGTTAGGCTAAGGCAGGCTGAATGCCAACTTTTAAACTGCTGTTGTGTCAGGAGGAATTCAGTTCCAACAGGATCCAAAAAGGGAATGGGATTGGGGATTTTTGGACAGGCCCAGTTTCAATCTATTTGTAATAATAAACCCTCAGATTGTTTCAGAAATTCCATTATTTTGGCATCTAGAGTGAATGACCCAGGCTGCCTCTCCTACTCAGAAATCACACTAAAAATCCTTTGGCAGACACTGGGTTCTGACTTTTACTTCTGAAAATCCAGTCATTGCACCTTAACCCATATTCCATGATCTCAGATAGCTGTGGACATGGTATATGGGCACTACCATTGTATTCCATGTTTATGACTTCCTGTGATAAATCTTTTTTCCTACCATGCTATTTCTTTTGTCGAATTAAAACAGTTTTAATTATACAAGTAAGTAATTATAAATACATGAATATAGTCTTGGCAAATTTTTTTAAAACATAAATAAGTAGAGAGTAAAAAGTAAAAATCTTACCCCCAGTCAACCTCACATTCTTCTGTAAAGTATCCCGCTGTGTGTTAAGTACTGTCTATAAGTATCTGCCATAAGCTTTTTCATGCACTTACACATATAGGAACACGCAGTGGTGCGCAGGGTTAGGGGTTGGGGGAAGGGGAGGAGTGGTCTGTCCGGGCAGGGGGAAACATTAGCATTGCTTATTTTCACTGTTTAGATTCACAGCACATCTCAACACAGTATTCCTGGCAAATTAAAAAAGAAAAGAAAAAAAAAGTAAATTTACAGCACATGGTGATAATAAAAAACAGATCAAGTAAGTTTTATTATTATTTATAATTATTTTCAAATTATTGTTTAAAACTCTTGTTTTAAATGATCTTCAGTTGATGAATACTCCCTTGCTGCCCATGCCCGAGGTCGATGGCTCCCCCTGCATTGCCCTCCTTGGCTTACCACAGGATACAAGTCCAATACATACACACACGCATTTTTTAAAAAATGAGATCATTCTGTAGTACTGCCCTACAATTCGCTTTATCCCTCTCACCACCATTTAACAATATGTCCTTGGGATCTTTCTGGGACAGCACATAGAATCAGTATAGTTCTATCACCTTTTTATTAAACAGTTGCCTGGTATTGCATAGTATGATTGTAACATTCTCCTATTAAAAGATATTAATATTAGGTCTTCCAATTTTGTGCCACTGCGAACACCACAGCATCACTTATTTCCAGTAGCACAAAACTGGAAGCTACATAAAGCTTAATATCCTCACATACCATCTAATATCCACATATATAACATGTAATAATAATACTCACTTTTTGCTTGCTTGGACTGTAGTAGGCTCTGTTCTAAGCAGTTTGCATTTAGTAACGCATTCAAATCTCAAACCAACCCTACAAAATAGGTACTATATATTGTCATCCCTAGTTCACTGCTGAGGCAGCCAGTCTTACCCAAAGATGCATGACTAGTAAGTGGCCAACCTGGGATTTGAACCACAGCACTCAAACTCCAGAGTCCACACTGCTTACCCTGCTGTGCGAGCCTCCTGGTGTTCTTCTTTTTAAATTAATTAATTTTTAAAATTGACTGTCATACAAGGTTTTCTGTAGGTTAAATGGCTAAAAATGGAAAATTTTAATACACCCAAGTTGCCCTCTGAAAATTGCTGTACCAATTGATACTCCCACAAGCTGAGTTTGAGAGTGCTATTCCTCCCGAACTTTTGCTAATGTTGGATTTTATCAAGTTTACTCATTTCTGACAACCTAAAAGGTAAAAATATCCCATTCTTATTTTAAGTCGCATTTCCCTATGTACCAATGAGACTGAACATTTCTTTTTTTTTATTTTTAGAAACAGGGTGAACGTTTTTATATGTTGATTGACCACTTATATTTCTTGTTCTGTTAATTACCTGTTCAACTCCTTGGTCCATTTTTTAATAGTTTAGTTAGTCTTTTTATATTTATTTGTAAGAACTCTTTATATATTAAGGATATTAATCCTTTGTTGCATGTTGGCAAATAATCTGTCCTTTCACTATTTTTTAATTTTTGTTTATGGTATCTTTGATGTATGAAAGTCTTCAATTAAAACAGTCAAACTGTATATTTAAGTATATTAAATAATTATTAATATTTTTGGACGTGATAACTATATTTGTGAATGAAATGATGTAGTATTTGAGATTTGCTTCAAAATTATCCAGTGAGGGTGGGCAGATAGATGAAACAAGATTGGCCATGAATTTGATGATTGTTATGGTTTGGTGATGCATACAGATTGTTAAATTGCACTATTCTCTCCACTTTTATAAAAATAAAAAGTTAAAACCATCTAGTTAAATATGTCTCTCTTATCTTTTATGATGCTATCTGTGTTTTGTGACTTACTTAAGAGGGACTTCCCTATTTCCATATTCTAGAAATATTCCTCTACATTTTTTCTTTTTTTTTTGCCCCTCCTGTATGTTTTTCCTTAATATTAATTTTTTTCCATTTAGCTCTTTAGTCAAGCTGAAAGTTATTTTGTGTGTGGTATGAAATGAAAATCTAATTTTTGTTTTCCAAATGGAAAGCCAATTGTCCAGTGTTACTTATGGAATAATCCATTTTTTTTTCTCCAATCTTAAATGTCACCTCTGTCTCTAGCAAACTCCCATATATACACATGCTTGTTTCTGGACTCTAGAATGAATTTACTGAATCTGTTCTGTTAAGGCATTGTTTTCATTACTCTCTGTCTTCTCTAGATGACCTTTAGAATCAGTTCACCAAGATTTGCTAAAACTATTTCTGGGTTTTTTAAATTGAGACTTTTTAGATTTACAGATCAATTTGAGGAGAACTGACATCTTTACATTATTGTTCCTCCATCCAGGAAAATAGTACTTCTCTCCAGTTATTTTTTGTTCTTTAGTAAAGTCATAAAGAACATTTCTTCCTAGATTTAAGTATTTTATAGATGCTGATGCTTTCATGAATTAAATCTTTTTTTCCACAATATTATTTTATAAAACTTCCTGTATTCTCTTCATCTGGGATTTAATTCAAGATTGTTTCTAGTTTTTTCCATATTGGGCATCAAAAACTACTTAACTGTAAGTTTGCTAGTTTCTCACCTCATCACTGTTCCTTGTATACAACATCTTCCTTTCTTAATTTAATTGTTTTTTCATGACAGTACATCCTTACGTAATTCTTCAGAGATGGTGCATAGGCGATAAATTGTCTGAATTCTTGCAGGTTAGAAAGTGGCTTTAATTTGCTTTCTCATTTAAATGCTGGATTCAGAGTTTGAAGTTATTGTTTCATTGCTGCCCAGCATTGAGAGTTACCTTTCAAAAGTCTAAAAGTTAATCTCATTTTTGCTCCTTTTAGGTAACCTATCTTTCACTCTGCATACTTTTAGGGTTTTCTCTTTGTCCTTTTGGCTCTGAAACACACCTAGGATCTGTCTAAGTAAGGATCTTTTAAAGTTTATCTTACCCGACTCTTGGCAGGCCCTCTGAAGTCTTGAGCCTTTCTTTGGGCTGGGGAAAATTAATTTTATTATTTTTTGTGGATCTCCTTCCCACCAATTCTCAGTTCTCTTCTGGAACTTCTTTTGAATTACTGGCGTCTCTTCTGAATCAATCCTTTTTGTCTGCTAGGGCTGCCGTAACGAAATACCATAAACTAGGTAGTTTGAACATGAGCAATAGAAATTTATTTTCTCACAGTTCTAGAGGCTGGAAAGTCCAAAACGACCTTCCTGATTTGCAGATAGCCGCCTTCTGGCTATGTCTTCATGGACAAGAGAAAACTCTGGTATCTCCTCCTCCTCTTATGAGGGCCCTGTCCCCATTGGGTTGGGGTCCCACCCTTATGACTTCATTTAACTTTAGTCACCTCCTCACATACCTTACCTCCAAATACAGTCACATCAAGGGTTAGGGCGTCGACATGTGAATTTGGGGGAACACAATTCAGTCCATAACAGCCTGTTAATTATTCTCTCAAATTTTTCATTCTTGATCTTTTCTGTATATTCAGGGAGCTTTCCTCACATTTAGCTTCCAGATTATATCCCCAATTTTTTTCATATCCATTCTATTATTCACCCCATCTATTGCTTTATTTAGTTTTATCATCATATTTTTTATTTCCTTTTTGTTTATTTGTTGTTTTTCCTTTGTCGTGGAAGTTATTTGTTCCTTTTTTATAGCAACCTGCTACAATATCTCATGTGTCTTTCTAAGGATGATGCTGTCTATTAATACAATTTTTAAAATGTTCTTTTCTGTTTGAGTATCTATCTTTCCTCTGGGATCACTTTTTAGTTTGTTTATCTTAATCTTTTTTTTTTCAATGCTGTTGAATTTCCTCAAGTATCTGGTGATCCCAGGTTTTCTATTCATATCTATGTTTGAAGGATAGGTTAATTAATAGGTACTTTGTGTATGTTTTTACCTCAGTTTTGTGGTATCTGTTTCCCCTACAGGCTCCTCCGATGAAGGGAGGGTCTGCTGGGACTGCGAGTGAGCAGAACATTTCGACTTCTCTGTAAGAGGCACGGAGCCGGCAGGGAGGCAGCTTGGAGACCACCTTCCTCCCCACTCTTCCCTTCGCTTATCCCTAACACCAAAATAAGCAGGCTCTTCCTTTGACGAAGCTGCCGTTGGCAGCCTGGGCCCGCACAGCTTTCCCTTTCTCCCCTCTCCGCCTCTGTGGACGGCGGTGGGGGTTATTCCAGTCCTGCCCTCCTTTTCTCTCGGGCTCCTACACCCCAGCAGGTACCCTCGCCCAGACAAGTGATTTACTTTCTTGCAATGAAGCTCTGTGTTTTATCTGGGGTCAACCCCCACCCCGCCACCGATTATTACAGCTCCCTGATGCGGAGGACGGAGGAGAGGGATCTGCTGTTCAGAGGGCAGTTTAAAGATCAATAACCCTGACGATTGCTTCACAACCCTCCTATACTTTTTGTTTCCTCTGAGCTTGGGGACTCACTGCCCCTGCCTCCAAAGAAACTTTTTCTTAAGAGGGTTTTGGGGTATAAACACTCTGCTCTGGGTTCTTCGTTGGTTTGATCCCAACTTATTTCCATCCAGATTTTTATTATAATTTCTACCTCCTTTCTCATATGCTGGTACTGGTAGGGACTTCCTGATTTTTTTTTTTTTTTTTTTGTTTGAGCTGAGTCTCACTTTGTTGCCCTGGCTAGAGTGAGTGCCGTGGCGTCAGCCTAGCTCACAGCAACCTCAGACTCCTGGGCTCAAGCGATCCTCCTGCCTCAGCCTCCCAAGTAGCTGGGACTACAGGCATGTGCCACCATGCCCGGCTAATTTTTTTCTATATATTTTTAGCTGTCCAATTAATTTCTTTCTATTTTTAGTAGAGTCGGGGTCTCGCTCTTGCTCAGGCTGATTTCGAACTCCTGAGCTCAAACAATCCGCCCGCCTCAGCCTCCCGGAGTGCTGGGATTACAGGCGTGAGCCACCGCGCCCGGCCAGGTCAAACTATTTTTAAAGGTTATTGGAGCATTAACTGTAACAATATACTGAGCATGCTCAGTGTTACCACTCCCCCAGCTCACATAATCCATATGCAGAATATGAAGATACTATTGGACTATCTGTCTAAGAACAGAAACACCGAAACGTCCGCAGTGCTCTGCAGGATCAGCAGTGGCGGCGCAGGCAGATCTGCGCCCGCAGCCCAGCAGCCCAGGATGCGAACCGGGCGGGGTAGGCTCCTTACTTGGAAGCGGTCCTCAGCGGCCTTGCCACCCACGTTAAGAACATTCAGAGAGCTGGCGCGCTTCATGCTGCAACCCCGACACGGACATGCAAGGACAAACGGATCAGCACGTTGGTCAACCAGCAATAGGAAATACAAGCAAAGCTGTCCCCGCAAAGGCCTCTGTCACTACTGGGGGGATCCCTCAGGACTGCCCCTGGGGGAAGGGGACCTTCTTGCTCGGACTGGGATCTTGCCCAGTCCTTACCAGGGAAGTCTTAGGTCTCATTCTATTTAGCGTCCAGGAGAAAAAAGCAATTTCTCTGCATCTTTCACAGCAAAATGCTTGTTTTAAAGGACCACGTGGAAACTCAAAGTGTCGTTATACTTGCACTTTTTAAAACTGGCTCCCCTAGGTGCTGAGAGGCTCTGCCTCCAGCCTGATGAGTTTCAGGAAGGAGCCCTATGTCTTATGTAAGATTCGTCACCGTAAGGGACCATTTAAAAGAGAGACACTCAAAGCTGTTAAGAGGTGATGTATGTATACGTATATTCTGTAATTTATGTATCTTTCTATATTAAGAAAAAGAAAAATAATTTTATCATTGGTAACATAAACTCTGAAGCCAGTATCTCTCTACTTAGAAACCAAAATTTAAAACAATTTCATGGCTCTACATTTAAAGAAATACAGGAGTTTATACATTTATTTACTTTTTCCTCCAATTTGATATTTTTAAAATACTTGATAGTATAGCCTATAAATGACCTATATAACCTAAATTTAAATTATGGATAGCTATAAAATCACTGTCATGTTTACCATCACCACGGATGACCTTGGACATAAACTCACCTT
>CAUYSK010006572.1:0-31899 GCA_963575035.1 Avahi laniger
TCAAAGATTAGATTACCATATACAGATGGTTTCATCTCTGGATTCTCAGTCCTGTTCCAGAGGTCAATGTCTCTATTTTTCTGCCAATACCAAGCTGTCTTAGTTACTACAGCCTGGTAGTACAGCTTAAAGTCCGGTAAATTGATACCTCCCAGTTTGTTCTTTTTACTTAAGATAGCTTTGGCTATACAAGGTCTTTTCTGGTTCCATACAAACCATAGAATTATTTTTTCCAGATCTGTGAAGAATGATAATGGGATTTTGATTGGGATTGCATTAATTCTGTAGATCACTTTAGGTAGTATGGACATTTTAACGATGTTGATTCTACCAGAAGGCCCCATTTTAGAATACCTCATCCCTGTTGTCCTCATAGCCATCCAAATATTGAACAAACCACAATTCCTACTCTCGGTTCAGAAGTATGATCACCTGACTTGGGCAATGGGGGTGGATAATCAAATTTTAAGAAGTCTGAGAATTGGCAAGTCACAGTAGCCTGGTTGTCTATGGAAACCTTTTCTTCCCTCAGCCAGGCTCAGGATGGGTTCCTGCCATTGCATAAGAAGCAGGTGCCTTTATAGTTTCTTGGGTCAGTGATAAGATGTTGACTCTTCCCCAGGATTGGCATTTAGAGACCCAGATATTCCGTCTCAGCAAAATCCAAGAATACTAAGTCCTGTCTCCCCAGGAAGGCAGGTGCATTTTCACTGGAGCAAAAAGTATGTGATTACTGGTCCTAGTAAGGAGAAGACTGTTTTGATAGGACCATCACCTGGAATCTTGCTAGATGTCCAGAAGGAAATGTCCTGCTGCTGAAGCAACCGGCTAACTCCATCCAGCCTCAGTGGAAATCATCTAGAATGCAAGCTGAATGTGGTCCATGGGTCAACCTGTGCCATTCAGTACAAAAAGCTGCACAGCCATGTATGTGAATCCCACTCGGGACTCAGCAACTCTCAGAAGCTGTCAACAGGTGGAGCCAGCTCCTTCTCTGTTTCTCCCACTATGGCTCATTGGCCCATCACAAAATGTTTTAATGCTAGGAAGACTCAGGTGATTTACAGTCAGATAAAACTGGAGAGGAAACATTGTTTATAATCTCAAGGGACAGATATAACACTATTATATCGTGCTATAATGACCATCACTAAGTAAGGGCCTATTTCAAGCTGTAATGGGCATGGGGGGTGGCCCACTTGGCCCAAACCCCACCTCTTCAAGAGCTGTGGAGTTAGACTTTGGAGGTCACCCCTGAATGAGGCTATTTATATATTCGGGTATGTTTGATAAAAGTATTCATCTGTCCAAAATTAACATTTAAAGTGTAACAATTTCTGTAATGATTTGGGGATCTTTTTAGGTTTTAAACATGTGAATTAGCTTGGGCCTCTAGAAAGCTAAGAGTTCTATGCCTATCATGTATTAAACATACTATGCATTTAATGCACTGCTCAGCATTTTAGGTGTGGTATTTCTAATTCTCACAACAAAATTGCAAGGTGAGTATTAAATATTTCTATTACACAGCTGATATTGAGAGGTGGGTATTATGATTTTTATTATACAGGTGAGGCTGAGAGGTGAATACTATTATTTAATATATATTATACAAATGAGATTGTGAGGTGGGTAACATTATTTCTATTATATAGATGAGGTTGGGAGGAGGATATTATTTCTATTATACAGATGAGGTTCTGAGATGAGTATTATAATTTCTATTATATAGATGAAGTTGGGAAGTGGATATTATTATTTACATTATACAGGTGAGATTATGAGGTGGGTATTATTTCCATACAGATGAGTCTGGGAGATAGATATTATTTTTTATATATAGCTGAGGAAACAGAAACCTAAAAAGTCTTAGAAGCTTGCCTAAGAGTGTATTGTTTGGACAGGTGAAGCTATGAGATCTACAGAGGCCAGTTCAGATGGAGGTATGCAGGTCAGTTGCCAGGAAGCCGTCTGTGCAGGTAAGAGTCATGTGGCCCTGTAGGAACAGGATGTCCTCCTCTGAAAAGGAGGAGGTGGAAACCACCTACAAACCTCTAGGGAGGCTTTGCACCAGCCAGCCTGTCTTTTCACATGTGCCCCCATGAATCATCAGTGCATGGGGAGTTCTCTGTCACCTCGATCACCCCCAGCACCTGTCACAGAGGAGTTCCACTAATGGATGGGATGGGCCCTGGGCTTTCAAAGCAATTTTGAAAAATGAGTCTGAAATGGTGCATGTCAAGGCTGTAGACAGTGATGCTTCAATGACAAGCATCTGTAATAATGTGACAAAACACGTGCTAGGTTAAGCCAGGGAAGCTCAGAAACCTTCCTCTCATGTCTGCGAATACTCTGAGCATTTACTGCAGAATGCGATCAAGGCCTCAGTCCCAGAGTTCCGTGTACCAGCATCTCACCAGGTTAGGTAGAGCCAGACCCACTCCGACGCTACAGCAGGACAGTGACTGCTTTTTCATGCTGCTTGCCACAGGAAGCAGCACACTCCTGAAAAGGGTGCAGGTCCAAGTCTCCTCCAAGTCACAGTGATGAAGAGAACTCGCGTGCTTGCAGGGCCTTGACTCTGATGCTTGCCATCTGCCACTTGAGCTGTGTTGCTCCATCTGTGTCAAGTCTGGAGGGAGGGAGCAGTGAGTAGGGATCCAGGTTTTCCTTTACCATGTTGTCCAATTTCAGACTGGCCCAGAGTTACAAAGGTAAGGAACCAAAGGTGCCTTTGTTCTGTATGCTTTTTAACCTTTCTACACATACCCTATTTCTCCAACTGGCAGCAGCCTCTCTCACAATGATCTTGACAAGGGTTTTCAACTATATTCTGAGGAAACCTAGGTTTCCCCAGGGATGCCCTAGAGCCACCTTGAGGAAGAGAAGAAGAGGAAGTCAAGTAGCCAATATTCCAGAGTGAGCACACCAGATTCAGTCTGAACAAATTCATTTTGATCTGTATTTTTCACTGAGTTTTTGCATAAGATATTCTTTGCAAAAAGAGTTTCATTGCTGTTAAAAAATAAAAAAGAAGAAAAAGAATGAATAAAGGAAAGCCACTTAAAGACCATCCAGGTCTGCCCCATTTAAAGACATCCTTCCTTGGAGAGATGGGCATGTTCTTCCTGGGGGGAAATATAAAAACCATATTCCTAGTTGGGCATCAGGACTTTAATTTGAAACAATCTTCTCCTAAGAACCAAGGAGCTTTGTTCTCCCCCATTTGACCATCCTCAGGAGGGCAGAGATCAGGGGGCTCAAACTCAAGTGCCTACAGGGGCCCAGCAGGAAATGCACGGAGAGGAGGGGCCTGTGAGTCTCTGTTGAATGGAAGTGCATTTTGCCTCCATTTGAAAGCTGCTACTCAGCTCCCCTTGAGGTTGCCTTGAGGAGAGGAGGGCCAGAGATGCCAGAACTTTTGATTTTGCAAGAGAAGTTGGAACTTCCAAATAGAATGTGGCTTTTCCAAAGTTTAAGCAGTGGCAACTTTTCAAAAAAAAAAAAAGATTCGAAACATTCTATGGGCCAAACAACACATGTCTGTGGCTCTGTGCTGCCAAGCTGGCAAGCTGGAACAGACAGACTAGGGATCTTTTGTGGGGGTTGGAGAGAATATCCCCCTCACCCCTACCCCATCGTTACTTAGGAACAGCAAGGCTGTACTCAAAGATGTTGGCACCCAGGACAACACATTTGACCAGGGGTCAACAAATTTTTCCGATAAAGGTCCTGACTAAATATTTCAGGCCTGTGAGTCACACAATCTCTGTCACAATGACTCAACTCTGCGCAGTGACCACCAAGCAAGCCTCCCCCTGCTTCTAGCCTCTGCATACACTTTACCCCCAACTCTACCCCACCCTGTACCTGGTCAATTTCTTCTCCTCCTTTAGCACTCAATTCAAAGTCTCTTCTTAAGGGAAACCCTTCCTTGGTCTCTCCCTCCTTCTGATTAGCTCAGAGCCCTGGTTATAGCTGATCTCTCATAGCTACTCCTTGTGCTGTTCTTCCCAGTGATGAACATACTTTATTTTTATACCTTTGGATGATTTTTTAAAAAATCTGTACTCTTTGTTTTCCACTGTGAATCCCCTATACTTAGCATGGTACCTGGCTCATGGGAGTCATGCAGATATGTATAGATTTGGATAAATTAACCCACAGCATGACCAGTTGCCATCTGATGCATTTATCAGAAACACAGGAGTTCCCCTGCCCACCTTAACCTTGGACTTCCTTGTGGATCCTGGCCATGTCCTTACCTGGGTGAATTTGGTGTTGCTCCTTGGTTGGTTTGGTACCTGATCCCAGACCTTCTTTAACTTTCTATCCTTAAGCCTTGGGTTCTAAAGTCACTTCCCTTAGTTTTCCATCCAGATTTGACCTGACACTGGTCAGTGTTTCCACCATGCCCTACTGTGGGTCCTCTTACCCTAAGGACACTGAGTCCTGCACTTCCCCTCCAAGACTCAGCACCATGCCCTGGTGCTTCAAATTCAACATCCACAGGAACCCTGTGACTCAGGGAGGAATCGTCAGCTTCATTTTACAAATAAGGAAACAGGAGCTTCCAGATGTTAGGGCAGATTCAGTGTTTAAACTTAAGGCTCTGCGGGTTCAATGTCAAATCCCTTTCCTCTGGGCTCAATGTCAGGGGATAAGAATAAGAAACAATCACTGATATAAAAGGAACTTAAAAACCCAACCTCAGTGATCTGCAAGTTTTCTAGTTGTGATATATATGCTTATATATTTAATATCATCACTCCCTCATCCTACCCCATCTTATTAACCTTTAAGCATGCTATGATGTATACAAATGCATATAGCCAACAAACAATTGTGTTTCAGGTAAGCCCCAGCAACTAGGACCTGGTACCTTCATTATCATAACAACAGTAGTAGTAGTGGTAGCAAGCATAATAGCTAACATTTATCAAGTGCTTTCTATGGGCCAAGAGATGTTCTAATCTCCTTACTTGTAGTGGTCGATTGAATATTGTCCCCTAAATATTCATGTCCACCCAGAAACTCAGAATGTGACCTTTGCAGATGTAATTAAAGGGGTCTTTGCAGATGTAATTAAGTTAAGGATCTTGAGATGAAATCATAGTAGATTTTAGGGTAGGCCCTAAATCCAATGACTGGTGTCCTTATACAAAGAGGAGAAGACACAAAGACATACAGATGAGAAGATCATGTGAAGATGGAGGCAGAGATTGGAGTGGGGCTGCCATGAGCCAAGGAATGCCAAGGTTTGCTGGGAGCCAGCAGAAGCTGGAATGAGGCAAGGAAGGACCCTCCCCTAGAGCTTCCAGAGGGACCATGGCCCTGTTGAAACCTTAATTCTAGATTCTGGCCTCCAGAACTGTAAGAGAATAAAATTCTGTAAGCCACGCAGTTTGTGGAAATTTGTTACCAACCCTAGAAAACTAATACACTTGCTTTGTGTCATTTAATTGTTACAATAACTGTGTGAGGCAGGTGTTATTATTTCTCCTATTTTAGAAGTGGGGAAATTGAGGCTCAGGGTGGTTGTGATTTCATGAGCTCATAACCACTGCATTATTGAGTCAGCTATGAATCCAGGTGGTCACTCTCTGTACTCCTGCGGCTGTGGGTGGCCACTGATAAGCCTTTCCAGGCCTCCCCAGACTAGAGCAGAGTCCCCAGCCCCACACTTCATGCATTCTCATTGCCACTCTCTGTACTGTTCTTTCCCAGTGTCTAACACAGTTTACTAGGTAGAAATCTCTCTTCAGAAAAATCTTATCTTTGGGCTCTTCTCCCCTTTTCAACATTCCAGCTCATGCCATGGAAATTTACCATGTTGAGCTGCGACCTGGCTTGACTTTACTCATTTGCTCTCCAAATAAAATAGTTCAGTCACTCAATTGCAGCCCATCTACCCTCAACTGGAATTTAAAGCACAAATGTTGCTCATCATCAAGCCTCTTCCTTCTCCTGCTACCTTTCCTCCTCCTGACACCACCAAAAGTTCTTTTGGGGCTTGAAGGGGGGATCAAAGAAAAGCAGGTTAATGGAAAACTCTGGCACATGCCCCTTACTGCTCCAGCTCAGAATTTCAGCCACCCAAAAGAGGCCTTCCCCCAGTTTCCAACCCAGGGGTCAGGAGGGGAAAAGTGAACATGGTAATTTTTCTAAGTGTCTTATTAAATCTCTGTCAAGTGGCTGAACATCTGTTCTCTTTTCTGCTTGTGTTTTGAGGAACAGATCTAGCCTGGAATCACAGGGCTTCAAGGGACCTCAGTTCATGTATAATCATACCAGTGCTTTCTCTCTGGCCCTAGCCAAAGCAATTAGCAAAGCTGCTTTTAACCAATTAGGCCCATCTTTTCAGTTCCCTGTGGCAGAGGCTGCCTTCTCCCTCCCCACCACTTGGCCTCGGAGGAGGCTATTTCAAAAGGCACAATTTGAACCAATTATGCCTGTCTTGTTATTATAATCATTAATCATCATCACTCTAATGACAACTAATAGGCTACTCCAAATCCCTTTCTAGAACATGACGGAGCCCTACATAAATAAAGAACAAATATTTTGTAGACTGCTTCCAAGATCTGTCTAGTCCTTTCACATACATGATCTTGTTAGGTCTTCAATGCTATGAGGTGGGTTATTAATGTGCACATAAAAATCAGCCTTACACCAGCTCTCAAGTCACTTGGTCAGGCTACAGCCAATTATTAAATTACAAACTGCATTGGTTAAAGAAAAAAAGAGAAGGGCCTACAGTGTGGTGTGACAACAGAGAAAACAGAAAGCTCAGTAGATCTACATCTGTATCATGCTTCTCTATTTCCTAAGCCCAGTTTTCTCATCTGTGAAGGGGGATCATGGTACCTGCCCCACAGAATTGTTGTGAAGACTCAACAACATGACATTTGGAAAATGCCTAGCACACAATATTTGTCAAATCATAGTCACAATAGTGATAAGGAATAATTATTTTTTAAGATAAATAACATTTTAATGCAATGATTTTAAAAAATCAGAATAAATGCAAAAAATCCGTGATGAACAAAATATCAAAATTTTAAATAAAGACAAGTCACCATGCTGCACGTGCATGACTCACCTCACCCTAATTCTAACCCTAGTTAGATCACTCTGGTAGTCATTTGATGCCTTGTGGTGTAGTGGAGAGAATGTTACATTAGGAAAAGACCTGAGTTTGAGTGCTGCTGCTGCTTACTTCTTACAGTTTCTCCTAAGTCATCACCCCCACTGAACCTATGCAAGGAAGACAAGAGGCCCTATTTCGCTTTTGGGATTTTTGTGGATAATGCAAAAGAAAATAACTCTTGTTTTTGAAAACTGCAGGTCTCATTCATGGGTGTATGTATGTGTGTGTGCATATGTGTTTAATATAAACAGTGCTCCCCAGTTCACCCTCCAAAGCTAATGCCTTAAGCGTTTCAGGAGCTCAAACAACGTTCTCAACTGTTCAGTCTATCTATTCATCTCTGCTCCCACTCCTCACTGGCCCCTCCTCTTCCTCACAGAGGAAATACCTGCCCTTTGAAAGAGCTCAGCTCCCATGTGCCTGCCCAAGGTTTGCCATAGGTCAGATCTCCGCTGTGCTCCCTACTTTTAGATAATAGGAAGAGGAAGGGAAGAGGATTGAATGTCTTCTTTGAAGACATTGCCTTTGATTATTGAGCTTGTACAATGTGTCAAGCCATGTGCTCTGCCCACTACATGTTTTGTCCTGTGTAAACCTCACAGCAACCCTGTAGATAGATGCCATTGTTCTATTGCTTTCCAGTTGAAGATTGCAATCTTAAAAAATATTGAGGGTCACACAGAGCTTTTGTTTATACAGGTTATATCTATCAATAGGTTATATCTATCAACATCTGCCATTTTAGAAATTAAAACTGAGAAATTTTTAAGTATTTATTTATCTATTCCTTTAAAAAGAACAATAATAAACTTGAGCAGCTCTTGACCCATGCATGATTTTGTTATATCATGCATCAGTTGTTTGGAAAGTATTGGCTCAATGAGTTACATAGTGCTTCCAAATGTTGAGATATTGCATTGTATACTATTAAATATTTAAAAAATAATGGCTTTCTTTTTACTGTGAGTTTATGACAAAAAAAATAATAATAATGATTGCTGTGCAGTTTGGTTCCATTGCTTTGATTTCTGTCAAGGTGCCAATCATTTTAGTCACCGATGCTTTTACACCACTGGTACAAATATCGCCCCAATGGAAAAGAAAAATAATGAATTGATATTATCATGAAAAAAGTTTTGACTTAATGAACCCCTCTGAAAGGGTCTCAGGGATCACTCCCCAGCCTCCCCCCCCCCACCGCCCCCACATCCCCCAGCGTTCTGCAGACCACAGTTTGAATACTTTTGGCATCAAGTGAGGAGTTAAGAAAGAGCTTTGGTATCAGGCACAGGGTGCCCCAAGTCCAAATTCTGCCCATGCTAACTGCATAACCTTGGACAAGTTAGATAACCTCTCTGAGGCTCAGTTTTCTCACCTGTAAAATAAGAATAATGATAGCACCTACCTTATATTAATAGAACTGTGGTTAGGGTCACATGAAACATTCTTTTTAACAGTACCTGGCACAGAGTAAAGTACTCAATAAATGATATACACATTTTAAGTAAGTAAATTGATAAGTAAGTAATATGATATAAGTGCTAATAGAGGTGAGTGTACAATATGTGAACTAAGAGCAAAAAGGCAACTCATTCAACTTTGTATGATATGTATCTCGGTAGATGCTTCTCTTCCTCATTCTATTTCGGGATCCTGAAGGAGAGAAAGGGGCCAAGCACTATGCTGAATTTCCTAGCATTATCACGTGGAAATATGCCTTATTTGTCCCACAGAGACTATTGGTGCCCATATGCTAATGCTCATTATCAAATAAAAAGTAAGTAGCAAAAAAGGCAGTAGTTTAGCTCAAACATGAATTTTTATTTGGATATGTATCTTTTTCAGTTTTTCCGTCTCTTGTTACGTTAACTATTAATCCATTACACCTAACTGACACTGATATTGCTTTCACATGCTGAGGGGAGACTTTAAATTTAAATATAGTACTCAAACTTCCTAGAAGTCTCCTTTGCTATAAAAAATAATATGCCTTATTCTTTTAGAAATCAGATCAAAGTAAAGAGTAAACCTTTCCTCTAAAAAACCAGCAGCAGCTTCTTCCAGGAATGCAGTTATGTACATCTCTGCACAGCTGAAAAACAAGTTAACAGTGTGTCTGGTTCAATACAAGACAGAGAGAATTATGAGCCTGCCTGGATGATGAACTACAGAAGTTCTGCTTTTCAATGCCTCTGCAGGGGTAACTGTTAGCTACTTTCTGCTACTCCAGACTCCTGGCCCTCACACCTAACCTGTGGCTTACCCTCCCCAAGGCACTATGGCTCTTTGCAGGCACGTCTAAGGCTCTGGGCCTCCCTCGCGCAGCGTTGGCTGCAAGCTGCTTTATTGGCCTCTTCAATCTTCCAGCATGCCCCATAACAAAGGAAAACATGTACCTCACAGATGAATTGTGAGAGAGCATATAGGGCAAAAGAAGAAAACTGGAGTTACTTTTGGAAAATGCTTCAGCCTTAACCTGCACTAGACAGAGATGCCTCACATGGGACCATCACTGGGAAAGGAACGCAACTGCACTGCTCTCATAAACAAAGTTGTAAAAGTGAAATGTTTGGGCAGGGACAAATCAGTGACTTCACTTGGCTTCATCACCCATAGGCAGGCTTCTCTAACTCCAGGGCACTCAGAATCCCCTGGAAAGCTTGCTGAAACAGAGATTCCCTGGCCCCACCCCAGATGATGTCAATGCAGGGCCTCCAGGATCCCCTTGAGTCATATTCTCTACCAACCTAGATTTCCAAGCTGGCCCAGCTGGAGGATGTCTAGTGACCCCGATTTCTTTTCATTGCCACTATTTATGTATTCTTCAATTTAAAAAACATTTATCAGAAGGCCAAGGTGGGAGGATCACTTGAGGTCAGGTGTTCAAGACCAGCCTGAGTAAGAGTGAGACCCCATCTCTACAAAAAAATAGAAAAATTAGCTGGGCATGGTGGTGCATGCCTGTAATCCCAGCTTCTTGAGAGGCTGAGGTGGAAGGAAGCCTAGGAGTGTGAGGTTCCAGAGAATTATAATCATGTCACTGCATTCTATCCCAGGCAACAGAGTGAGACCCTGTCTCAAAAAATAATAATAATAAAATAAAATAAATAAAAAAATAAAAACACTTATCAATCACCTACCAAATGTCAAACACAATTAGTCATATATATATATACATATATATATATATACACACATATATAAAATACAATATATGATACATAGCAAACTTTGCTTTCATGGAGCTGAAATTCTAATGAGATGAGTCAAACAAATAATAACCTATGTGATATATTCAAATGCTCAGAGCAGTATTGTTCTTAATAGCCAAGTAATGGAAACAATCCAAATATCTGTCAATAGGGGACAGATAGATAAAATGTAGTATATCCACACAATGGAATAGTCTTGAGCAATAAAAAGGAACAAAGTGCTGATACATAGCACGACATGCATAAACCTTAAAAACATTATGCTGAGTGGAAAAAGCCAGTCACAGAAAGATCACATATTGCATGATTCCATTTATTTGAAATGTCCAGAAGAGGAAAATCTGTAGATACAGAAAGTTAATCGATGGTTGCCAGGGGCGGGGAGTTGGGAGGAATGAGGAGTGACTGTTCATGGGCACAAGGGATCTCTTTAGGTGACGGAAATGTTATAGAACTTGACTGTGGTGATGTTTGCACAAACATCACCCTCCAGGCATGTGTGTTCCTGGCAAACAGGTTACAGTCCACATCTGTGTTTGGGCCTCAGGAGTAAGTTGAGCCATGGCACAGGGCTCAAAAGGACCATGTGAAGAGGCTAGAGCTAGGCATGGTGTGAGAAGGTGACTGGTGGGCTCAGAAGGCCACACACTGACCCTCCCATCAACTCATACTTCATAGAGGAAGGAACATGAAACTTTCAGAAACATGACAGAACAGCCAAATGGCCATAAAGTCAAGTGCCTAAATCATCCAATGTGTTTTCTTTCCTCTGAGACAGTATAATAACCTAAGAAGAATTAAGAATCATACAGTGGCTAACATTTAACAAACCCATCCTATGTGCCAAGTACTGTTTTAAGCTTTTTACATGTATGAACTCATTTAATCATCACAGCACTCTATGAAATAGATATCATCGCAAGAGGTTTCTCTATCAGTCAGGGTCCTGGAAGAACGCAGGTGGCCTGTCTAAATGAGGCAAGTGATGAGAGCTTAATAAAGGACTGTTTCCAAAGGTGTAGACAGTGTCCCAGGAAGCAAGAAGTGCTGGTGCAGTACTCCAAGGCTAGAGGTAGCAGGGAACCATCACTCCTTTGCATCTAAAAGAGCTTGCAAGTGGAGGGATAGGTACCAGTGCCTGAAAGGAGTACCCATACCAAGGAAAAGGGATGAAACTAACTCACAGTGATCCAAAAAGAAGGGAGCTGGGGGGATAGATACCCCAACCTCATTCTCTTCCCTTTCTCCAATTTCCTTCTGACAACTCCCACTGGACAAACCCATTAGGACACCACAGGGAAAGAAAGCCCATTGATGCAGCTCATATACATCAGCCTCCTGGGCACAGAGATGGATGGAGAAGGGTGGAGAATGAATCTGGAGGGACAAAGGGAAAACATCCAGTGTCAGTACCATTCATTCTTTTTTTTTTAGACAGAGTCTTGCTCTGTCACCCTGAGTAGAGTGTAGCAGCGTCATTGTAGCTCATTGCAACCTCAAACTCCTGAGCTCAAGTGCTTTTCCTGCCTCAGCCTCCCAAGTAACTGGCACTATAGGCACGCACCACCACACCTGGCTAATTTTTCTATTTTTTAATAGAGATGGGATCTGGCTTTTGCTCAAACTGGTCTCAAACTCCTGGCCTCAAACAATCCTCCTGCCTCAGCCTCCCAAAGTGCTAGGTTATAGGCATGAGCCACCATGCCTGGCGACACTCTTGACAGATAGGGAAACAGGTCTGAAATAATTAAGGCATATATCTAGAAAGCCAGAGTTGGGCTAGGAATCCAGGCATTCTGATGGGTCTTAACCAACTGGTAGGCTGGTTGTGTTTCCCTGGACTTCCATCAGGGTAGAAAATATTAACACCTGGGAAGAGTGACCAGGACTCCCCAGGGTCCCAGAATTAGGAGAAACAATTGGGCCCCAGCACAAAATGGTAATCCAGAACCAAGATCAGGTCACATGTCGCTGTACTCCCCATGCCCTCCAACTTCTAGATGTTTTGTCATGTTGCACCCAGGGCCCCACTTCCCACAGGGCAAAAGCAGATCTGGTTTGAGTATCAACTCTTTGGCCAGGTCAATGAATGTGGCTCAAACACAACTCATCAGGCACGAGATTTTGGTGGGAAATATTTTAGACTCTTCCAAGTGAGTACTGTTTCTCTGCCGCCTTCAGGCATGCCATGTCTCTGAACTGTTGGGGAAGCAAAATTCATACAATTCCTGCTTGTCCTTCAGCCTTAGACAAAGCACTGCCAGGGGAGATGCTTCAATTTGTACGGTACAAATCTCTCCAACCCTTAAAGAAAAAAAAATGCCTCTCCCTGCTCTGATTTGCAGCAATTTGCAGGATTGGTACTCGATGGAATAGGCTATGGGGTCCCTGAGTCCCCAAATGGACCTGGTTATGAGAGGTCTTCTTCATTTAACCTCCCAGATCACACCAACCAGGGCTGCGGGGCCCCAGAGCTGTCCTAAGAAGACCCGAACCTGGAGACATATGCCACGCAGGAGTCACCCAGCTGGTAAGCTCCACCCCTCAAGGTCCTGGTGGCCCCACAGAAGCAGGTAAGCTGACAGCTGAGTGATAGGGTTGATGTGGAAGGATAAGCCTGTCTGCCATCCTGAACCTTTGTTATCAAACAGCTCCTGCAGAGCACTGCATTTATAGCAAGCACATCAATACAGTCACAGGCAGCCTTTCGGAAGGTAGACACCGGGCCTGCTATTAGCCAAGGTACTGGAGGCTCCAAGTCCACCTATTTCATCTTTGACTTCCAGATTTATTGTTCTATGATGAGAAGGCAGGGACTTCACTCCCTGTGTCCATCTCATCTGCCTTTGCTACCATGCACTGTAATGGTCTCTGCCTGCGGCAGGTCGCAGAACCGAGCCAGTTTTATGATCGCTCTCTCCCTCTTTCCCTGGTCTGCGGATCTTTCTGTCCCAAATAAATCAATGTTACTATTTCTTCTTTCCCTCTTAACTCTCAGCAGGCCGCCACTCAGGCCATTTCTTTCAGATAATTAACCGGGCATACTCTCAAGCTAGGCCGTTGTAGGGCCCAGACCAGGATGGAAACAAGACTGCATGGTCCAAACCAGAGGGCTTCTGAGCTGCTGTGCAGATTTCCCTCTAGCTGGGGTGAGCACAGGCATTGCTCTTCCAAATAATGGACAGGGCAGGGCAGTGAGGGTGGAGCGAGCAAGTACGAACCACACTTCATCCTAAGTCATCCTAAGTGGATAGAATTCACTTTGTCTTCATGTCAGGAGGGCTTTCAATACCATTTCCATTTCAGATATCTGAAGAAGGACTCTGGAAGCCATTTAGGCAAACAGTTTTCAAAGTGGAAATTTGTTTCTTTAAACAAACTCTTATTCTTACATGGGATCCCAATATATGAAAAGGTAAATGTTATACTGGCTAATGTTAGAGAAAAGGGCTCAGGACCCTCCCTGACTTTCTCTTCCCATCAACCCTATAGGCTACCCAAGTGTCTCTGTAACAGCCTAGAGTTCTGCCAGAATGTAGTTTGGAAACCACAAGTCAACCCTTTTACAGGGCTGAAATCCCCTTCTCATCATTTCTGGCATGTTCCCAGTTCCAGTCATATGTGGCTAATCTGTCCCTGCCCAGCATCCACTGCCTTCCTTGTAGTGGCCAATGCTGACTCAGCCCAGAAGCCCCTGTTCGACCTCCAGGCACCCCCACCCACTGCTGCCTTGCCATTCCCCCAGAAAGACTGGCCTGTTCCGTGGCTATGTCCCCAGTCCTGTGTCCTCAGGCTCCTTATTTGGTCTCTTGATACCCAAAAAGGCAACCCTGACCTGCATATGCACAGGTTCTTCCCCAGGGTGGGTAATTTCCATAACTGCCTTCTTGGTATTGTAGGATGACAGTTAAGAACATAAGCTCCCAAGTCAAACTCTTTGGATTCAAATCCTGACTCTTCCCCCTTTCTAGCTACTCACTTTGGTGACCTTTGGCAAGTTATTTAACTGCTCCGTGAATCAGTGCCTGCATTTGCAAAATAAGGATAGCGACCTCTACAATTTCATGGAGTTGTTGGGAGGATTAACTCGATCAATAAATCACAGTTCTTTGTATGGCCCTGGCACGTGGTCAATGTCCAGTACTGTTACTCTATTGCACTCATGCTGCCTCTTAATTCTACCCACCCCAGACCTGGCCCTCACAGCCCAGCTGGAGCGGAGCCACCAGTCCTCCTCCCTCATGGAGCGTGCACACTTCAAACCACACTGCCACCTGCTGGTAGCCCACGCTTGCTCCAGGGGCACCCAGCCAAGACAAAACTTAACTCTCGTGTTTATTTTATAAAAATCTATTCAACAAATATCCTGTAATGCCAGGAGCTACACTATGTATTAGGGATGCAATTGAAAATAAAGGAGACAAAATTTTTGTCCCTGTGAGGCTTACACTTCAATGACATTTTTTTTTCATAATTTTCCCCCAAAGGAACCCAGAGGCAAGGGCTGACCCCTGAGATCTGACAAAAGACTCAAGAAAATGCTCAGCTCCTCCACCCTGTGTTGCACAAGTGCTTAGTGGAAGCCCTGAGGCTAATCACAGAATAATGGAAACATCACCATAATTGTAGGTGACATTTCATTTTCCTCTTGGACACAGAGGCTTCCTTACAGTCAAGAGTGGCCACAGGACTGAATTCTGGACCATGAAATAAATGTGAGCAAAAAAGACATTAGCTGCTTCCAAGCCTGGCCCATAAAAACTTCCTTCATGTGTTTGCCCCTTTCTGGCAGTCTCAAACAAAGAGTACAACCCACAGCAAAACTGGGAATCGCCAAGACAGGAAAGACAGCAAAATCACAAGACAGGAGGAGACTGAGCCCTTGAATCACCACTTGAATCACACCTGAAGACAGTTGCTCAGCCAGGAAAACCTGCATTGGAGTTTGACATTGGTGAGAAATAAACTTTGAAATTTGGGGGTTATGTCTTAGCATAGCTTACACAATGTTAATGTACACAGATGGTAAGGGGAGCAACAGGAAGCAAATGAGAAAATGAGATGGATGATGAACAAGATAAGAATTTAGTTACATTCTGTTGCTCTTATAAGTTTCTGTTCTTTAACATTAAAAAGTAAAGGTGGTTTATTTTCCTCCTGAGCTCAGTAATAAAACATGAGCCACAAAAGGGGATTGTATGCCCACTATTTTAGAACGACAACAACAAAAACTTTAGTTTGACATGATTTCTTTCACAGAAGGAGGGGGAAAACAGGAAAGCACAAAGGAAATTCTTAAGCTGGTGGGAGAATCTAAAGGCAAGTCTCAG
This sequence comes from Avahi laniger, assembly GCA_963575035.1. Taxonomy (NCBI): domain Eukaryota; kingdom Metazoa; phylum Chordata; class Mammalia; order Primates; family Indriidae; genus Avahi; species Avahi laniger. The sequence continues at coordinate 15,693 of CAUYSK010006572.1, forward strand.
ACACAGAGAGAGCACTTAAGAAACTCGGAGGACACATGACCAGTTTCAAAGGCTGAGTAACATCTCAGACTGGAGAGACTGTGACTCAGGCAAAGGTCTGATGAAACCACCTAAATCACAGACGGGTTAACAGAAGACAAAAGCTCTGTCTTCTCAGTATGTGGTCAGGGTTTAAGGAAGAATCTAAGCTAGCAAAACAGGTGTGATAAGAAGAGATATACCAGAAGGGAGTCTCCTCCAAAATAACATTAAAACTGTTCTCAACAAGGGTTCCTCAGACCGTCAGCATCAGAATCATTGGGAATGCTAATTGCAATGAAGTCCTGTTTAGTCTTAGTAGTAAAAAACTGGAAACAACCCAAATGTCCATCAACAGGTGAGTGGATAAACAAAATATGGTGTATCCATACAATGGAATATTATTCAGCAACAAAAAATGATGAGCAACATGTGTGAATCCAAAAAACATTATGGTGAGCCAAAGAAGCCAGTCATAAAAGTACATACTGTATGTTTCTATTTATGTGAAACTCTAAAATAGACAAATTTAATCTATAGTGACAGAAAGCATATCGGTATTGGCCTGGGGCAGTGGTAATGGGTGTGGAGAGTGAATGGGAAGTGACACAAGAATGTGGAACATTCTCCAACTTGTTTGTAATGGTGGCAACAAGGGTATATAAATTTGTCAAAACTCACCAAAATGTGTACTTAAAATGGGTGTATTTTATTATATGTAAAGTATATTTCGATAAAATTGATTTAAATACAAATGTTACAAAATATAGACTTATTGGAAGCAATATCACCTCAGTAGCAATGAGCACACCTAGCACCCAGATGTTGATTTCTAATACTATTCTCCAATACAAGGAACCAGGGCTCCTTAAGGAAATGACTGATTCTAGTACAGGGGCAGAACCTACAAAATGAGCCCTGAGCTCGTCTATTCTCTATCACATACGGTAATCTTTTCTCCTTTATTCTCTACTGCATCCCTAATATATAGCATAGTTCTTGGCATTACATGGGTGCTCAATAAATATTTGTTGAATAGATTTTTATAAGATAAACATGAGTTAAAGTTTTGTCTTGGCTGGGTGCCCCTGAAGCAAGTGTGGGCTACCAGCAGGTGGCAGTGTGGTTTGAAGTGTGCCACTTGCTGGTAAGGAAATACTAAGAAAATAAATACATAAAACAAGCCCACAATCATAGGGTTATTTCAAAGAGACAGGGTCAACTGAAAGCTGAAGCAACTTGAGCAACAAAATAAATTAGTATTGGATATAACCTAAAGGTATAAAATAGCCATGTGTCCATATAGATATAAATAAATGATTAAACAAATAAATAAATAAGGGTGAGTAGACAAACTTCTCATACAGAAGAGTTCCAAATAATTTATGTAGATATTCTTCCCTCCAGGAGGTAGAGCATTAACTCCCACTCTTCAAGTGTGGGCTTCCCACAGTAAGTTCCTTTCAAAGAGTATAGAAAAGAAGGGTAAGAGAATAACTACACAGTGGAGAAACCTGGCAAACACCACCTTAGCAGGGTGATCAAAGTCAACATCAACAGGTATATCTCCTGTCAAATAGTATGTGCCCTTGATATGATGTGATGAGAATGGCACTTTACAAAAGTCCGTAACCCCAGCTTAATCATGAGAAAAACATCAGGCACATCTCAATGGAGGAACATTCTTCAAAATACCCCACCGATACTTCTCAAAACTGTGAGGGTCATCAAAATCAAGACAAATCTGAGAAACAGTCACAGCCAAGGATACATGACAACTAAATGTAATGTGGTATCCTGAGATAAGATCCTGGGACAGAGAAAGGACAGTAGGTAAAAGCTAAGGTAATCTGAATAAAGTATGGACTTCAGGTAATAATGATGTGTTGACATTGCTTCATTACTTGTGACAAATGTATGAGAATAATTTAATAATATATGTTAATAATAGGGGAAACCGCATGTGGGCATAGGGAAACTGTACTATCTTTGCAACTTTTCTGTAAGGCTAAAACTTCTAAAATTTAAAGTTTATTTTTAAAAATCATAGGCCCATTTAATCAGAATCTCTGGCCCATGGTGCCCTGTAATCTGTATTCAACCCGGCTCCTTGAGTGCATCCTGGAAGCCCTATAGCAGTGGTTCTCAACTGTGGTTGCTTACTAGAACCACCAGAGGAACAAGACCCCCACCCCTAGAAATTGTGATTCAATTGTTATGAAAGGAGGTCAAACATGGGTCTTTTTCAAGGGTCCCTGGTGATTCTATTATGCAAAGTTAAGACTCACTGCTTTAGGGATGTGATGGATTCATTCCTTCATTCTTTTTTTTACTTCTACATTCAATATTTCCCCTTCCTTTCCCCTATAACATTTAAGCGTATTACTTGCCTGCTTGAAAAGAGCAAAAACAAAAACAAAACAGCCATGTGCTTGAAGACTGCAGCAACCACTGCTGAATAGGCATATTACCGTGCTTGGCCACCAGCACCAGGTCATCTCCCCACTCTACCTCTATCCATTCCCCTACAGCACTGCAGGCAGTCCTCCCAGCAAACCTCTGATTCCTCCATAGCACCGTGGCTCACCTGTATGCCTCCTCTTTCCTGGACAGACTCTCCTGCCTCTGTGGCCTGGCAAACTCTTCCTCATCCTTCAAAACCTAGATCAAATGTCTCCCTCTCTCTGAAGCATTCCCAGATATCCTCCTAGAGCTTAGTTGTTTTCCTCTTTTGTCTTCCTGTGACACTTCACTGACATGTATCTTTATCACCCACTGCAGGGTACTGCAATCTTTGTTTGGGTGTCTCTCCCCAGTCACTGGAAAGTGAGCACCCTGAAATTAGAAATATGTCATTGTTTGTCATTCACACACCCCTGTCTTCTCAGCACTTCTCACAGTGCTGAGCACAGAGTAGCTCCTCAATATTCATTCGAGTGGGTGACTGAGTAAATGCATTAATGAACAAACTCATTCTGGAAGCCTCAGCTTCGTGCTAGGGGAAATAAAATCCATCCGCTAGCTAAGAGAAGTTCTCTTTGTATCAGATGGCCCATCTATTTTTGTTCATCTGCTCTAAAAGTGACATTCAGAATGTTTCCTTAATGTGTTTGTTAAGAACTACATACACCAATTTAATGAACAGGCTCTCATGTATTTAAGCCAGTCGGGGTGTCAGGGATGCTGCTGGGGAATACTGAAAGCAGGGGGACATACCAGACTCGTGGACCAGCCCAGCGGCAAACATGCTACAAGGTAGAGAGCAGGCAGAGGTGGGGGCCAGGAGACCAGGTGAAAGCCCAAAGTATTTTCACAGTCCTTCCCTCAGCTCATCCTGGGACCAGTCTGTAAAGCATGCAACATAGTCATTTCAAATCTTTTTTTCTTTTTTTTTTTTTTTTCCTGAGACAGAGTCTCACTTTGTTGCCCTGGCTAGAGTGAGTGCTGTGGCGTCAGCCTAGCTCACAGCAACCTCACACTCCTGGGCTCAAGCAACCCTACTGCCTCAGCCTCCCAAGTAGCTGGGACAACAGGCATGTGCCACCATGCCCGGCTAATTTTTTCTACATATTTTTAGCTGTCCAATTAATTTCTTTCTATTTTTGGTAGAGACGGGGTCTCACTCTTGCTCAGGCTGGTCTCGAACTCCTGAGCTCAAACAATCTGCCCGCCTCGGCCTCCCAGAGTGCTAGGATTACAGGCATGAGCCACCGCGCCCGGCCTCAAATCTTTTTTTGTTGCTGTTGGAGGAAACTGAGGCTCAAAAAAGTTAGGGTGGAAGCCAGCATCAGGAGCAGAGCCCAAGGCAGTCACAACACAAAGGAGAAAGAGACTTATAAGTCCCTTCTTTTATATTTGTAAAAATCATTAATTCAGTTCCACTCATCCCTATGCTTCATTTTAAGAAGCAGCAAGTAAATACCCCCAGGTTCACTCAGTGGAGGAGCAAAACCTGGAATATGACCTTCCTACGACAGGGGAAAGATTCTGTGTGATATAAAGAGGAAGATCTGGGGCAACAAACCATGGAAGATCTGATAAGGGTTATGAACTCTCTTGCCAAGAAAAAATCCAGGGCTCATGATCTTGTGTAAAAGTCAGAGTCTAAAATGCATTCTGAAATATGTAGGGAATATCCAGGGGTCCTGGTAAGAAACCCTGTGCTAGATAGTCTTAATGCTCCCATAATTTATCTTTAAAAAAAAAAAGTGCTTAATACAGACTGCAATATAGTAACTACTTATTAAATGAAAGTTATTAATTATAATGGTGTGATAATAAATATGGAAGTAGTCTCCTACAACCACAGGGGATAGAAACTCAACTCAAATTGGCTTAAACAAAATAGGGATTTCGGGGAGTATCAGCACAGCTATATCCAGGTGCTCAGATGAATTCATCTAGTATCTAGATCTTCACTTCTTGCTTCATCTTTCTTGGATCTTGGTTCTATTCTCAGCCAGGCTCTCTCCTTGTTGGGGTAAAATGGCCACCATCTGCTCCAAATTCACATACTATCCTTTCAGTAATCCCCAAAGAAGAAGCAAGCTTATTTTCCAGTAGTTTCAGCAAAAGCTCAGGATGGTCCTCTTTGGATCACCTTGAGTCACTTTCCAATCCTTGAACAAATCTCTAAGCCTGAGTGATAGCATAACCCAATGGGCCAGCTTTAGTCTCAGGCCCATAATGAGATCTAGAGGTAGTGAGGCCAATCACTAAACCACAGTCATCGAGAGTGGGGAAGAGGTGACTGCCCCAGAAAAATCGGTGCACTATTACCAGAGGAAATGGGAGGATGATTCTATATGGGCAGAATGCATCTATGTCTTCTATAACATTAATAAACAGCAATGATATCTGCTGGACTATTGCTCTCTGGAGTGAACTCAGCATGCTGGAATTTATTCAACACTGGTCTTGATGACTTCTTACATAGGAGGTGTTGGTCAAGGCAAAACGGGATGGAGGACTTTGAAGGCACAGGAAGCCCATCAACTCCTTCACTCCAATAACACCCCTGCTTGCTCATCTCAACTCCTATCTCCTTTTGAGAGAGCAGCCCCGATAATATAGACCCTCCCACTCCTGCAGTCCTGTCTCCTCTGGTCAACAGCCACTGTTAAAGGGAGAAAAGAAAATCTCCTATCATCTTGACAGGCCTCCTGCTCAGGTGTATTTTTGTTCCTTTACCTAACCCTGAGGGCTATCTTTATTTTCTTCCCTACTGAGTGATCTGGTGACTGTCTGCTTTAATCATTACAGAGATTTAGAAATTTCTAGGGGCAAAACTGCAATCCTTACAGAAGAGTGATACCTGGAATGCTTTTGCTATTAATGACCCCAGCCCTGAAAAGGAATCTGAGCACCAGTGATAGATTGCCACCCTCTGGGCTTTGGGAATGGGACTTGTTCTCTCTTTCCCCATGTCCTCCAACAGCAGCTGGCCCGGGGACATTGTTGGTCTGCATTAGATGAAATAAAGTGCTTTCAATTCCGTTTCCTCTTTCCACCCGGCTCTGGGCTACAACCAGCTCAGGTAAGCTCCCTCTTCTTGCTGCTACTAAAACAGCCACCCTGTAGGCCCAAGAAGAAATGAGTGACCTGCAGCCTTGAAGATGTGGTTGTCTAGTTTTGTCTGAGGAGAGCTCAGTTCTTTTTAGGATAGAGAGGGAACTCAGTTTTTGATAGGGAAGGAAGAATGTTTAATGCAATGGCAATAAAAAGGTAGGAAAACTAAGAGTTGCCATCTAGCAAACAAATTGTTTCTTCTTTCCTAAGAGCAAGGGGGAGAGTCTGGTATGATCTCCTCAACACTGAAATCTGCTTTCCCCCCTGCTCAAAACCCTTCTCTTGCTCCCTATTGCTTTCAGTATAAAATCAATCTCCCAAGTGTGCTTCCCAGGCTGTGTATGATCTGGCCCCTGCTTACATCTCCAGTCTAAACTTTCTTTGCTTTGTCCTTCCACTTTGCTCAGAATAGATCCTGCTCTCTCACTAGAAAGATTACAAGGTTATTCTCCCTTCCTAAGGTGTTTCTCTACTTGGCTACTATTAGTTTCCAAGCCACTCTAACAAATTAACTCAAAGTTGGTGGCTTAAAAAAACACAAATGTATTTTCTTACAGCTCTGAAGGCTGTAATCTCAAAATGGTTTCAATAAGCTGAATCCAGAGGCTGTGAGGGAGAATCTATTTTCTTGCCTTTTCCAGATTCTAGAGCAGCATTCTTCACATTCCTTGGCTCCTGGTCCCTTCCTCTATCTTCAAAGTAACATGGCATCTTGCTTCAGTGGTCGCATTGCCTTCTTCTGTCTTAAATCTGCCTCTGCTTCCTTCTTATAAGGACACTCATGATTGCATTAAGGGTCCATCTGGATAACCTCCCCATCTCAAGATCCTCAGTTTAATCACATTTTCAAGCCCCTCTTGCCATATAAGGGGTTCCAGGGGGTTAGGGTCTAGATATCTTTTGTGGGGCCCATTATCATCCTCCCCCAACTACTTCCTGTACATCTGTCAGGGATCACTTGGATGTCAGTTGTTCCAGGAGGTCCTCACTGTTCCTCTTCTCTTCTCAGCTGAAGGCTCTGTGTCCCTTGCCATCCCCTGCTTCCCTGAACATTGAGCACACTACAGGATGTGACACTGGTGACTGGCCTGTCCCCTAACTAAACTCAGGGGACAGGTCTAATGCATGGAAATGTATGTCAGTTATGAAAGAGCATGTAAGGACAAGAAGTGGGAAAAATGAAGCTACAGAACAATTAGTACAACATGAACACTGTTTAAATAGCACTCGTGTCTAGAAAGATACAACCCAACTTTGACCTGTGATTACCTCTGGAGAAAAGCACAGGACTGATGAGGTAAGAAAGAAGTGAGACTTCTTCTCCACCCTGGAGTTACTTATGCTTTTATCATGAGGACGTGTTCATGAATTTTGTATATAAAAATTTTTTTGAGAAGCATATTTGAGATAGCAGCATATTTGAGATTCTGTAATGTTTCCCAGCTTTCTATTTGAACAAACAGTTGTTTTATGCACATTTACAGTTCTCAACTGGCCCCAGTTTGAAGATCTTTTCAAAAAGATCACTTAAAGCAAAAGACTTTCTGAGTCTTCTGACAAAAGCCAAAAATGATATCCCAATGTTTCAAGTCCTAATGGTCACTTTCTCTTAAAACAATCCATTTGGGGATTAAAATTCAGTCTCTACTTACTGGGGAGGCCATGAAGCCATCAATTGCTAGGGCCTGAGGATGCCACACAGAGCTGGGAGTGACTGCTCATCCATCCCTCCCAGAGCAGGGAAGAGGATCCACAGCCATTACTTTTGATGATAAATGTTACAGACCAGCAGATGTCCCCAGGATTGAGTCAGACCAATTGCTATGATTAAAACATTACTGCAGAAACACTGACTCAACTCAGCCAACATTTGCCTTTAATACATGGTCCAAAGAAGCAAGAGGATGCCCACAGAAAGTCACATGTGGACACAGAAACATCTGTGAGCAGTGATAGGAAACAAAGCTGAAGAAATCCAGGGTGCAATGATGACACCACTGACAAGAAATTTCCAATAAACAAGTTAAGGACAAGAGATGGCAGGGAGAAAATACTTGCCATGCATACAACATAGGTATGATATCTAAAATTGCATATTTTAAAATCTCCTTCCAATGAATAAGAAAAAGCCAAGCAGTCCAATAGAAAAGTGAGCAAAAGATATAAGCAAGTAATTCACAGAAAAGGGCATTCACATGGCCTATAAATACATGAAAAAATGCCCAAATTCACTATATAATTAGGGAAATGTTGATGTCATTCTTGTATTCTATTCATAGGAGGAAAAATTGTTAAAGCAGTTTTGTGAAAAAACGGGGCATATGTAAGACAATTTAAACTGCATATACCATTCCATCTTGCTGGGGTCCACCCTTGGGAAAAATTCACATACCTGTGAGAAACAAGCGGGAAACACATTTTCATTGCAACATTGTTCCTTAATGTGAAAATCTAGAAATAACCTATGTGAAAATCTAGAAATAACCTAACAGTCCAATTACAGATAAACTGCTTAAGTAAATTATAAAACATCCATACTAGGAAATAATATGAAACAGTTTAAAAGACTGAGATATAGCATTATTTACTGATATAAAAAGATTACTAAGATATTGTATAAAATTTAAAGGGATATTGAAGAATTATATTTATAAATTATTTCTAAATACCTATATTTAAATATATAGACAATAATCAGGAAAAATATAATCCAAACTGCTAGTAGTAATGACAAGATTGGTTCTCTTCAAACTGTTTTCCCCAATATAATTGGTGCAAATGTAGTTTAATAGAACATACAGAAAAAGAAATTAGAAATATTAGCTGATCATAAAACTTAAAATCAATATGTAGTTATCACAAAAGCTAAAACAACTTAAGTTACGAATTAAGTCTCCACCGCAGGCGTCATCTCATTACCCCTGCCGGGCCAGGGTGGGAGAGGGGAGGGTAGGTGCTCTCACGCACACTGTGGCTGCGTGCCATGCATCCCCTCCAATTGTCCCCCACTGGCTGCTTCCTGGGGATCCAAGCAGAGCAGGCACCCACCCGGCCTCTGCATCTGCCGCCAACATCTTGCCACCTTGATAGCACCACCACTGTCACCTGAGTAGCATCGCAGGGGCTGCCACAGTTGGACCTGGGCAGAGGGAGAGCCCCAGCCACCACGACTCTCCGGCAGGGTGCCACGCCTCTCCTGGCCCTGTTACCAGTGGCTGGCCCACCCGCTGCAGCCCAATGAGCTACCTTGCCGCTGGCTGTGGTCCCACAACCCGCCCAGGCACCAGCCAAGACCCCTGACCTGTCCAGGAGCCTGCCAAATTCCCATAACTGGTACAGGCACCCGCCAACTTCCTGCAACCCAGGCCAGCTGCAGCCCGGGAACAAGCCCAGGAACCAGGGGAGGTTCTGCAGCCCACTCAGGCACAGGCCAAGGTCCCACACACCCACCAAAGTTCCACGACACATGCAGGTATGGGCCAAGGTCCCATGATTCGTCTAGGCACCCACCAAGGTCATACCACCGCCTCCGCTTCAGAGCCCCTACCTGAGCTTTCCAAGGTGGTCTGGGGACCAACCCACCAATCTAAACAAATATCCCCCATCGCCAGCTTGGACTGTGGCAACCACAGGGGAATAGTACAACAGCAAGAGAACAGCTGTGTTACACGCTTTCAGTGCTTCTGCCCCTACCCCCAGGTCAATCCTCCAGAGTAGATAGACACAAAAGTGCTATCTAAAGATTTCTTCTCCTTCTCACTAAGTAGGAGAGTTCCCAACAAAGGAGAACAGGTGTTCCACAAATCTATCAGCCCTGAGCTGAGAAAGGAGGTTTTAGATGAGAAGAAATCAGCAAAAGAACTCTGGAAACATGAAAAAACAGACTGGTTTGACACCCCTAAAGGACCATAACAGATCCACAGCGATGGACATCAACCAAAAGGAAATTGTTGAAGTGTCAGAAATGGAATTCAGAATATGAATGGCAAACAAGATGAATGGAATTGAAGACAAAGTTGAAAACTAACACAAAGAAACCAAAAAAATATTTCAGGACATGAATGAAAAGTATGAAAAACTCACTAAATAGATAGACAACACAAGAAAGGATATAACAGAACTTAAAGAAATGAAAGAGTCATTTAGGGCATTACAAAATACAGCAGAAAGTTTTGACAACAGACTAGACCAAGCAGAAGACAGAATCTCAGAAATTGAAGACAAGGCTTCAAACTAACTTAGTCAGTCAAAGATGCGAATAAAAGAATAAAGAAAAATGAACAATCATTCAGAGAAATATGGAACTATGTCAAGCGAGCCAATATATGAATTATAGGTATCCCAGAGGGAGAAGAAGAAAAAGCAAAAAGCATGGAAAACCTATTCAAGGGAATTATTGAAGAGAACTTTCCTGGTATTGCCAGAGATTCAGATATCCAGATACAAGATGGTCATTGAACACTGAGAGGATTTATAGCAAATAGGACTTGTCCAAGACACATAGTAATAAACCTGACCAAAGTCAAAATGAAGGAGAAAACTCTACAAGCTGCAAGATGAAAGCAACAACTAACCTACAAAAAAAAGACCCAACAGGCTAACAGCAGTCTCCTCAGCAGAGACCTTACAAGCCAGAAGGGATTAGGGCCCCATTTTTAGTCTTCCTAAATAAAACACCTGCCAGCCAAGAATTTTGCATTCTGCAAAACTAAGGTGATGAAGAAATAAAGATCTTCCAGACAAGCAAACACTAAGGGAATTTGTCACTACTAGACCTGCCCTATATGAAACAGCACAATACATACCAACCAGTATAAAATCACATAAAAGTTAAAGTTCACACCTCTTAGAAAACAAATAGCGCAAGAGGGGAAATAACACAATAAGGTACCATCCAACACGATGAACAGAACAGCATTCCACATATCAATACTAACACCCAACATGAATGGTCTGAAATGCCCCAATTAAAAGATATAGACTGCCTGAATGGGTGAAAAAACACAATCTAAGTATTTGCTGTCTCCAAAAAACACATCTAACCCACAAGGATTCACATAGAGCCAAGGTTAAAGGATGGAAAAAATATTTCATGCAAATGGAAACCCAAAGCGATCAAGTATAGCTATTCTCAAATAAAACAGATTTTAAATCAACGAAGATGGTCATTATATAATGGTAAAGGGAGTGATTTAACAAGAAGACATAACAATCCTAAATATATATGCACCTAACACAGGCGTTCCCAGATTCATAAAGCAAATTCTACTAGATCTAAGCAAAGAAATAAACAGTAGCATCTTAATTGCCAGGGACTTCAACACCCCACCCGCAGAACTGGACAGATCATCAAAGCAGAAAATGAATGAAAAAAATGCTGGACTTAAACAAGACTCTAGAACAAAGGAACCTAACAGACCTTTACAGAACATTCTACCCAAAAACTACTGAATATACATTCTTCTCAGCACATGGGACATTTTCCAAGATTGATCATGTCTACAGCCAAGAGTGGCTGAAAGCTAGACCTCTTGCACCAAAAAGTTAGTCAAGTTGTCCATGCAAAGGAAAAGTTCTTGAAGGATATCAAAAATGCCACTCTGGTGAACACAATAATGATAAGAAACAAAACAATGTTATTGTTGATATGGAGAAAGTTTGAGTGTTCTGGATAGAAGACCAAACCAGCCACAATATTCCCTTAAACCAACGCCTAATCCAGAGAAAGGCCCTAATTCTCCTCAATTCTATAAAGGCTAAGGGAAGTGAAGAAACTGCAGAAGAAAAGTTTGAAGCTACCAGAAATTGGTTCATGAAGTTTAAGGAAAGAAGCTGTCTCCATAACATAAAAGTACACAGTGAAGCAGAAAGTGCTGATGTATTAATAGAAGCATCAGCAAGTCATCTAGAAAATATAGCTAAGATAATGGCTACCACAGGTTTTCCATGTAGCCTTATTATATTGGAAGAAGATGTCATCTAGGACTTTCATAGCAGGAGAGGAGAAGTCAATGTCTGGCTTCAAAGGACAAGCTGACTGACTCTCTTGTTAGGGCCTAACATAGCTGATGACTTTAAATTGAAGTCAATATTCATTCACCATTCCCAAAATCCTAGGGCCCTTAAAAATTTGCTAAATCTACTCTGTCTGTGCTCTATAAATGTAACAACAAAGCCTGGGTGACAGTACGTCTGCTTATAGTATGGTTTACTGACTATTTTAAACTCATTATTGAAACCTGATCAGAAAAAAAAAGATTTCTTTCAAAATATTACTACTCATTTGCAATGTACCTACTCACCCAAGAACTCTGATAGAGATATATTACAAGGATATCAATGTTGTTTTCATGCCTGCTAACACAACATCCAGTCTTCAGCTCATAGATCAAGGAGTAATTTTGACTTTCATGTCTTATTTAAGGAATATATTTCATAAGGCCATAGCTGCTGTGGATAGTGATTCCTCCAACGGATCTAAACAAAGTCAATTGAAAACCTAATCTAGAAAGGACTCACCATTCTAAATTTCATTAAGAACATTTGTGATTCATGAGAGAATGTCAAAATAGCAACATTAACAGGAGTTTGGAAGAAGTTGATTCCAACTTTCATGAATGACATTGAAGGGTTTAAGACTTCAATGGAGAAAGTAACTGCAGATGTGGTAGAAACTGCAAGAGAACTAGAATTAGAAGAGGCGCCTGAAGATGTAACTGAATTGCTGCAATCTCATGTGTCGGGAGCCATGAGGCCTGGCAGCCGCTTGTTCAAGATGGCCGCGAGTCATATGGATCTGCCTGATTACCTAAAGTGGCAGACCAAGCCTGCACATTTACAAAAGCCCGGGAAAAGAGCTTGTAAGTTTCCATTTACCCAGTGTGATCTAACCCTTGGGCGGCCCGCCCACGGGAATCTCCATGGTAACTCCCGCCTTGGAAAGTACCGCCTAGCTACTTCCTCTTTCTGCCTTACTTAAGCCTCTGCCCTACTGCCAATAAACGAGACTTGATCAGACTCCTGTCTTGTCTCCATTTCTTGTGTCTTGCCTTTTCCATTTCCCACTCCCTCCTCCCAGGTACCCATGAATAACTGGTCCCGCGGGACGGGACACCTGCTGTTATCTGCCAGGTGCTCTTCTGAGTCCTTTCCCTGTGCATTCTAGCACTTTTTTCCTTTTAGCTCTATTTCCCTCTCCCTAACTTGAATTTTCACAGTCAGGATCCTTCTATCCTCCCTCTCCTCCAGCCCCTCTTCAGCATATCCGCCACCTCTTGTCCTCCTTCATCTCCTAAATGTAGAACAAAGGTGATGTTTTCCTATCCCTTTAGCAATCTTACTTACGAGAAGTGACTGGCAGTATGATTAAGGGGTGAGTCTTTTGCCTTTTCCTGGGAGCACTTTTCTTTCCAAGGAGACCAGTATGGCTGTCAATGATCCCAGATTTCTGGTGCAGCTTAATTTCTTCTAAAAATGTCACAGTACAAGAGCTGTGTCCATATAAATACTGAACCGTGAGCACAAGTTACATGTCCTTGGAGAAGAAAAATGCCCTAATTGGGTGGCCAGCTTCCAAAATTCCCCTTAGTAATCCTTCCTCATGACTGTTTCTCTTTTACAAAATAGTTTCCAGAAGAGTTTGGAATTTGCCTTTAGAGGTGTCAGAGCACCTATCACAAACACACTCCATTAGCAAAATTATCTGAAGCAAATTATTACTGGAAGCAGTGAGTGCAGGGCCCATATCCAAATGCTGGGAATGTGCTAACTAATGGTGGTTCTTTAAAGCCTTGCAGGAGAACATTAGCTTTCTACATCTTTCAGAGTTGTTTCTTCTTCTTATTGTTGTTGTTTTTCAAATCAACCTGAAGACTAATTGTAGAAGCAAAATAAAACAAGGAACTAAAAAAAGTCTGGATAATATGGGTTAAAAGACATACCATTGGAAGTAATGGAGAGCTACAGCCTCCACCAGATTGGCTCTTCATCCAGATCAAATTCCAGGATGCTATCTTTGCTTTTCCCTGTCCTGTTAAATCTGGCAAATTGCTTACCCCTTCTGTGTCCTCCCTGTGCCAGAATAGACACCATTTACAATTCAGTGGGAGAAGGAAGCTTGCTAAATATCCTGAAAGGAAAGGCTCCTCCTCCCAGGATTTGTAAGCCCTGACCCTACACTTCTTTCTTCCCACACCCTGGGAAGAGATGGAGGACACAGGGATTCCATCTTGATTTCCAAAGTATTTGCCACTGATTGGGGCCCGCCCATTGTTGACTGGTTGCTTTTGGCTGCTTTTGCTTGAAGTTGAGACCTGGAAGTTTTGAAATGAGGAAGCAAGGAAGAATACACTTGGAGAAAGTAAGAAGTTAGGTGGTTTGTAAGAATTATTATCATTAATTCTCTGAGCATGAGCCCTGGACCATTGGCTGACTTTTGGTCTTATTCTCAATTATTTATATTCCTTGGCCACAGAGAAACTGTTATCCATTTGCCCCAGCCAGCCTCTGGTCTTGCTTCTGGAGTTTTACATTTGCAGAGACAAGTCTTAGTTGTGGCAATAAAGGCCTTGGGAGAAAAAAAAAAGTGCCTCAATTTTAAGAAATTCCTACCATAAAGGCAAATAGAATCACTCATTTTTTCTTTTTGTTAACTTTATCAAGCTATAATTGTAAAATAAAAATTGTATATGTTCAAGGTGTACAACACAATGTTTTAATATATATTGTGAAACTATTTCCAAATACAGCTAATTAATATACACATCATCTCACATAGCTACCTTTTTTTTGTGATGCAAATACTTAGGATCTACTCTCTTAGTATACCATACCTTATTATTAACTATCATCACCATGCTGTACATTAGGTCTCCAGAACTTATTCATTTTATAACTACAAGTTTGTATGCTGTGACCAACATCTCCCCATTTCTGTCATCCCTGACCCCTGGTAACTACCCTTCTACTCTCTATTTCTATGAGTTCAAGTTTTTTAGATTCCACATATAAGTAAGATTATATAGTATTTGTCTTTTCTGTTTCTGGCTTATTTCACTTCACTTAATGTCCTCCAGGTTAATCCATGTTGTTGCAAATGGCAAAATTTTCTTCTTTTTTAAAAGCTCAATAATATTCCACTGTATATATACATGTATACCAAATTTTTTTTATTCATTCATCCATCAGCAAACACTTAAGTTGTTTCCATGTCTTGGCTATTGTGAATAATATTGCAATGAACATGGTGTGAATAATATTACAATGAACATGGTGATGCAGATATCTCTTTAAGATATTTATTTCACATCCTTTGGATATATACCTAGAAATGGGATTGCTAGATCATATGTTAGTCCTACTTTTAATTTTTTTCATGCTGTTTTCTGTAATAGCTGTACCAATTTGCCTTCCCACCAATAATGTATAAGGGTTTCCTTTTCTCCACATCCTCACCAACTCTTGTTACCTTTTGGCTTCTTGATAATAGCCAACCTAACAGGTATAAGGTGATATATTATTGTGATTTTGATTTGCATTTCCCTGATGATTAGTGATGTTGAGCACCTTTGCATATACCTGTTAATTATTTGTATGTAATAGAACAAATAATTGGAACTAGTAGAAATAATATTCCACCTCTAAAAACTGATCCCTGACTAAGGAGATAAAGGTTGCCTGATACAAGGTCAACTCACAAAAAATCAATAGCATTTCTCTTTAGCAGAAAATCTAATCTAATCAGAAACTAAATAGCATTCACCATAGCAACAAAGTTTATGAAGTATATAGTACAAAACAAAGAATGTCTAAGACTTCTATATTCTGTTAAAGGATATAAAAAAATCTGATTAAATGGAGAGATAGTTCATTCTCTTGCACGAGACAATTTAGTCTTGTAAAAATGGTCAATTCTTGCCAAAATTAAGCTATAAATGTAATGTAATACCAATCAAAATTCCAACTAGATTTCTGTGAGGAATGTGATAAAGTTATTTTAAAATGCATGTGGAAGAATATATTCTTCCATGAATAGCAAAGTCAACTTGTCTGAAAAAGAGGATCAAAGAGAAGAAAGAGAACTTACCCTGTTAGCTATGATCATACTACAAAGCTTAGGAACAAAAACAGTATAGAACTGGTGCAAAGGCAGACAAATAGACCAATAAAATATTGGGGGAGCACTCATGTATATATGGGAACCTAGTAAATGATAAAAGTGGTACAACAAAACAATGCTGGTGGTATAACAATAACAAAAATAATTAGAAGATAGTGTTGGGCATCGTTAAGATGTCTATACTACCCAAAGTGATCTACAGATTCAATGCAATCCCTATTAAAATACCAACATCATTCTTCACACATGTAGAAAAATTGATTTTACGCTTTGTATGGAACCAGAGAAGACCCCGCATAGCAAAAACAATTCTAGGCAATAAAAACAAAATGGGAGGCATCAACTTACTAGACTTCAAACTTTATTATAAGGCTGTAGTAATCAAAACAGCTTAGTACTGGCACAAAAATAGAGCCATTGACCAGTGGAACAGAACTGTGAACCCAGATATAAAACCGTCCTCATATAGCCACCTAATCTTTGACAAAGCAGAGAAAAACATAC
>CAUYSK010006573.1:0-12440 GCA_963575035.1 Avahi laniger
ACACATATCACATACACAAACATCACACACAGCACACACACACACCATGCACACATCACATAGATGCACACCACACATGTGAAACACACACATGACACACACATCACAAACACACCATACACACACACACCACACATGCACCACACACACACACACACACACCACACATGCACCATATAAGTCTATGCACACACCACACACAACCACGTATATCGCACATACACATTTTCTCAGTCACGCACTCGCTCTTTCTCTCCCTCTTTCTTATTTCTCTCCTCCCTTCTCCCTACCAGTCTCCTGAGTTTCCTCAGCTAATGGGGAGCACTGGCAGAGGGGTGACCTGCGGCCGCTCCCCCTCCTCTGCCCGGCCCCTCTTTCCTGGCCCAGTTCGCGCCCTCTGAGCCCCTCCACCTTTCCGAGGCTGCGTGCCCAGCGCCGCCATGCAGCCAGCCAATAGCTGGGGTGGGCACAGGTCCCCCCTCCTCCTGGGGCGGGAACCAACGGAGAGCCCAGCATCCCAAGCCTGCCTCATCTGTGCCCCTCACTGACACACTGGGACTCAAAGCCACTTTGCCTACGGGCACCATCGGGCCTCCCTACGGGGAGATCCTCCAGGCTGGCGCACAGGCAGCAACACTAGAGTCACTCCTCAACCCAAATCCTCGCCAGGGACACAAACCAGCTCCTCCTCTCAAGCAAGGGAAATTGCAGCTCACCGCGATATTCAAAATGATGCCCTCGGTTTATCAAGAGTTCGATTTAATACTCAACTTTGTTTGGAAGTCATATATACGCATGCATGTGTACACTGTATACATAGGTAGGGCTAGAAAAATGATTGGAAGGGCATATACTAAAATGTCATGTCTAAGTAGTAGTAGGCTTACAGGTAATTTTTTTAAATGTCCTTTATTATTCAATTTTGGTAAAATAAATATGCAATGGTTTTAGAATCAGAAAATGTGTGATATAAAAAGGGCTCATAATTTTAATTTTAACTTTAAAGAAAATCATGTTCCAATAAAAAGAAGGTTTATTTTAAGGAAAACATTGACTACGCCACTATCTTCATTCCATGAGGGTTCACTGAGAGGGTAATGATCATAAAAATAGTGGCTGTGTCCAAATAATGTCTGGATGGTTGGTATCACAGGCTGGTACTTTTCCAAAATATTTCTAAAAACTGGGCTAGGGACCAGGGCTTGGTGGAAAAAAAAAAAACTGTTGATCTTCTAGAGGATTCTGATACCAAATAAAGACTTTGATTTATTAAAAAGGATGTTGCAAGAATTTATATTCTCTTGAAGAGTAGAGTAGTTGGCTTTTTGATAAATATGCTCATTTTTTCTGTGAGAAAAGTGTTTTGCCTTATAATTAACTTAAAAAGAAATACTTGAAAAAAAGTGCAAAAATGTTTCAAGCCACATGAAAACCTTAATGATGTGCAGGCAAATGGTAAGATCATTTGGTTTTATATTTTCCTGGTAAATACAGCAGAGATGGGCCAGAGGCACTGAAAGTGTGAAAATGTCCCTAACAAGCTCACTTCTGCCACCCAGGAATTCTTGGATCACCGGCTGTTACTTCGGGAACTGCATGGAAACTGGTCCTGGAGCCCGGTGACTGCTCCTGGGGGCCACCTCCTCTGAGCCCACTCACATAGCCCCAGAGCACGCTCCTTCCCCACAAACGGGTCTGGGGGTCTGAAGACAGACGCTTGCTGTGGTGACATTCCCGCTCTCCTTGTCTTCCTGTCCCTGTACTGCCTCTAGCCCTTTTTCCTACCAATTCTTTTCTCTCCTACTACTATTAGTATCTGCAAAGACAAAATGAATAGAATAGTGCTTCAATTTTTGGAATCGTAGGGAGAAATATCTGAATTACTCAAATAATGGGGCCATTAGCATGTTGCTTGGAACTTAAATTATTCAGATCATTGCTGAAAGCTTCGCTAGTGGCTGCCATAGGCTCCGTAGCTCTTTCCTCTCGGCAGTTCAGAACTGCCACTTGCGATGTACATTCCTCCCAGCGCTGCACCCGAATTAGAGAACAATGCTTTCTTTGTTCTGCAGCACAGTGGTTCTCAAAGTGTGGTCTGGGGACCCCTGGAGGTCCCTAAGATCCTTTCAAGGGACATAAAGTCAAACTTAGTTTCATGGTGATGCTAAGACACTATTCATCTTTTTCACTCTTGTCTTCTTCTGAGTCTATGATGGAATTTTCCAGAGGCTGCATGATGTGTGATCACAACATATTGAGTGTAGTACCGGATATGAGAGTCCAGCTGTCTTCTATTAAGGCAGGTATCAAAGATATTTTAAAAACATAAAACGGTATCATTCTTCTCACTAAATATTCTTTATTTTGGAAAATATAGTTAATTTTATAAAAAGATGTTATTTGTATTAACATGTAATAGTCTTATTTTTAAATAAACTAATAAATTACATTTTTTAGATTTATTTGTTTTAATTTCTAAAATGATACATATCAATAGCTAAAATTCACATAAACAAAAGTCCTTTGGGATCCGTAATTATTTTGCAAAATGTAAAAGAGGCCTGAGACCAAAAGTATTGAATACTGCTGTTTCAGCACAATTAAAAACAATTTTTTAAATGGGCTTATTTTATTTTGGCCTTGTCAGACATAACCCGTTTGGGGCTAGGTGGTGGCCTCGTGAGGTGTCCACCGGGCGGGGCGGGACTGCTGTTCCCCACTCGCTTCCCCGCGTGTGGGCGGTACGCGGGCCGCAGGGCGCGCTGGAGCAGTGCGCGGGCACCGGCAGGAGCGGTCGATCTGCAGCCCTCGCGCCCGTCCCGGACGCCCCTCCGCGGCGCCTTCTCCGCACGCTCCTGGGTCCTCCTCCAGCTTCCCGGCCGGCGGCTTGGAGGGAGGCCCGGCTTGCGAAGGACGTGCGCGCCGTCTGGGGCAGAGGCCACCGTCTGTCCTGGGGGGCTCCAGCTGGCGGGGGCAGCTCGTCTGCTCCCCAGCTGCCTTCCTGGGCTTTGGCCCCGCGGCGAGCAGGAAGCAGCCGCCCCCAGCGGCGCGGGTCGAATCCCGCGTGACGCCACACGCTAGGCACCGGTGGCCGGGCCCAAAGGCGGGGAGGAGGGTGCGCGTAGACACAGCAAGGCACCGACACGGCCGCCTCCTCCGCACACCGGGATTGTCGTGGCTCCTGTCGCTCTGAAAAGTTGCTATGACAGAGGGTCACGCAGAGAACTGCGCCCACGAAGGGAGGCGGACTGAGTGTGGGGCGGTTTCATGGGGATGCCCTTATCTGCACATTCATCAAGTTCTATGCGTCAGCTCTGGACGGCTCTTTGTGTTTCAATTGTACCTCAGTAAAGCGGTGAATATTTTAAAAGAGAGAGCTGGGGAGGAACGGAGGTCCACGGCCAGCCCGAGCTGCGCGTCATCCACGGGGCTGCCGGGGTGTCGGGTCCAAGGAGGTGTATGGGACAGGCTGCTCCTCAACTCCCCGTCTAATTCCAGAAGAATCCACTTTGCCAACAGGCGGTAGAGAGCAGACCCTCATCGGGTCAAGTATGGGCTTCTCCTCCACAGACGGCGCGGGCGAGTGACAAGCTAAGAAAAGAAACGGCAGCTGCCCCACCTGGTCCTGTCCATATTGAAACGTCGTTGGAACTCTCGGAAGGATCATACACGTGGGGGTGGCCTCGTTCCAGCTGAATCGGTCGGGTTCCGAAGAAGAGGACAGTTCGGAAGAGAGTGCACCAGGCAGCCCAGAGAACGGCTCAGAACCTGAGGGTGGAGAGTACAGCGTCTCTTGTGGAGTCACCGTCCGTGACACGCTAAGCTTCCGGATCCTCAAGGTGGAAAAGGCAAGAATGAAGTTTTGGACAGTCGGGCAAGCCAAAAAAGAAATAGTGAAATAAATTATCTGAAAAGAAAAAATAAATAAGTAAATAAAATTTCTGAAAGAAGAGAGAGAGGAAGAAGGCAGAGCTCATTTGAAACAATGGCTCTGGTTGAAACCGCCCTCCTAGGGTTAACGGGAATCACAAGCCAGGCTTTAATTGCAGTAATAAGAATTGCAGTAATAGGCATTAACCAGAGTGTGCTGGTGGCTTCCAGATAACTGACTGAGAGTCACACAGCGTGCTGACCACCTCCGTCTCCATTGTTCCTATGGACAGGTTCTCTGTTGCTAGAACAACCACCCTTTTGATCAAACATTGCTTAAGTCGTTTTTCACATCCTGAATTCCACTGCAAGGGCCGACACCAGCCTGGTCTACAGACCCCCAAGGAAAGCAACTTAGCACAAGATTGCCGTTTCTTCATCTCCCTGCCCCATGACTTCCCCCTCACTTCTCAACCCATCAGCAATCCCCACACTTCACCCCCAACCATCCCGTCATCCCTCCAGATCCCCCAAGACCCCTGTCCCCAAACATCTCAGAAAGGTGGATCTGAGGTATCCTCCCATCTCCTGGTTTGGCTGCCCTGAGATTTTCAGACTCTTTCCCTGCTACCTCTCCAGTGTCCCAGTGTATTGACTTGCTGTGCAGCCGGCCGACGAACCTCCTACGGTTACAACGTTGTCACGCCTGGAAGCACATTTGTTATCAGCCATGAAAGTTGCAGGAAAGACCTTCGTGGTGTTATTCCGGCTAGTGGCACGTGTGCCTGCACACATTCTGCCTTCCTGCTGTTCTTCCTTTTCTCACTTTTGTTTCTTCAGTATTTGTCGAACTGAGTCTCCTCCATGTCACCAACACTGGGTTGGATTCATGGGTAAATACTATATTTTGTACTTGAGGAATACATTAACTACTTATTGCTGCATAACAAATCATGCCAAAACCTAGCTGCTGAAACACTAAACATTTATTAACTCACGAAGTTCCTCAGAGTCAGAAATCTTGGAGCCACTTATCTGTGCCCTTCTGACTCAGAATCTCTTCTGAGGCTTCAGTCAAATTGGTGGCCAGGGCTGTAGTCACCTGAAAGCTTGACAAGGGCTAGATTTGCTGCCAAGAACGGCCACTTCGAGCTCATTCACATGCTGTTAGCCAGAGGCCTCAATTCCTCGTCACATGGGCTTCTCCAGAGGCTTGTCAAGGAAATGGCAGCTGGCTTCTCCCTGGGAAAGTGATGTGAAAAAGAGGGAAAGCACAAGCAAGACAGAAGCGTCCCCTCTCCTGGTCTGGCTGTCCTATCGTCATTAAATTCTTTGCTACATCCCCAGTATCTCAGGGTACCAGCTTGCTGCACATCAGGCAAATGAGTCTATCACAGTTACAAGCAACAGTGTCTCTTATAGCCTTATCTCCCAAAGTGATGTCACCACTCCTGCCACACGCTATTGGTCCTACAGAACAACCCAGAAGGTACCTCATGAGAGCATGAGTCTTTGGAGCTAGAATCATGGGGACCACCGTGGAAGCTAGAATAATAAATATGTAATCTCAAGCAACACAATTATTTTTTATTCATTAATTCATTTGATTTTTCATGGAAAAAAATCCTGATGTCAGCAGGGGAAGTATTATCATCCCCATCTTGCAGATGAGAAAAATGAAACAAAAGAGATCTTTGGCCGCCCAATGTCACCAGGCAAGGTGCAGCTGAGACTAGATCTAGAGTTCTTAGCGGGCTGGGTTTCCCCACGTGCTTCCCCATTACGGAACAAGGCACCAGGAGTTCGGATGAGAGTTCCCCACGGAATGGAATGAAGAATGGCCAGCAGGCAGGTGGTGAACAGAGGGCTTCTGACATTTGAGGAGAATGTCCTAGACGATCTTCCTCACTGATTTTCAGATTAGCAGTTCTCAAATAATGCCCCCTCTCCCAACCTTGAACAAGGTGTCTTGCTTCTAAAATTAAATTATGGCAATTTTTAATATATTTATACACATGCACAAATATTGCATAAATTTTTCTCAATTTTAAGTTTTTCTCCCCTAGGGTTTTCTCAAATGTAGAAGCCTGGTAACAATTATTCAGTGAGAGCAAATGTCTAATATAGTAGAAAAACCCAGACACAGCAGTACGTTTAGTTAATGCTTTGTGGTATTTTGAATGCACTGTCACGTGTAGTTGAGATTATTTCATTTTATGCAAATATATTTTCACAATTATTCCTAACTTGTGTGTTTCATTAAAAGAACTGGTTTTTCCAATGGTTTACTTAGGATCACTCAAGCAATCCTCCCACTTCAGCCTCCCAAGTAGCTGGGACTATAGGCTCATGCCACCACCCCTGACTAATTTTTCTGTTTTTTGTAGAGACAGGTCTCACTATGTTGTCCAGACTGGTCTCAAATTCCTGGCCTCAAGTGATCCTCCCACCTTGTCCTGTCAGAGTACTGGGATTTCATGTATGAGCAGCCGTGCCCGGGCTAAACAATCTATTTCAAACACACTCAGAGAGTTGGAGCCTTCAATACTCCTCTAGCTGTAATGGACAGATCCACCATGCAAAAAATCAAAAAGGAAATAGTCAAAATGAAAAATACCATCAATCAACTGGAATTATTAATGATTAACATTTAAAGAATAATTACCCAACAACAGCAGCATACATATTCTTCTCAAGCTCACATAGGACATTCACCAATATAGACCACATTCTGAGTCAGAAATCACACCTTAAAAAAATTTAAAGCACAGAAACCATACCATGTATGTTCTCTGACCACAATGGAATTAAACTACAAATAATAGAAAGATAGATGGAAAAAATACATAAAATTCTTGAAGATTAAAAAACAGGCTTCTCAATTGCATGTGGGTCAAAGAAGTCTCATGAGAAATTTAAAAATATTTTGCATTAAATAAAATACAACTTATCACAATTTGTGGGATGCAGTGAAAGCAGTGCTTAGAGGAAAGTTTACGGTGTTGGATACATACAGTAGAAAACAAGAAAGATCTAAGATGAATAAGCTAAACTTTCACCTTAGAAAATTGGAAAAAGAAGAGAAAATTAAATCCAAAGTAAGAAGAAGAAAAGAAATACTAAAAATAGAGTGAAATGGATAAAATTGATCACAAACAATCATTAGGAAAAAATCCACAGAAACAAAATCTGGTTCTTTGAAAAGATCAATAAAATTGATAAACCTCTAGCCAGATTACTAAAAGAAAACAAACAAGACAAAATTACTAATATCAGAGAAAAAAAAGATGCCATCACTACTGAGCCTATGAACATTAAAAGGATAATAAAGTAACATTATGAACAACTTTGCACCCACAAATTCGACGTGTTAGATACATGGACCAAATTCTTTGAAAGGCACAATCTTCGAAACTCACACGAGAGAGACAGATAATTGAATAAGCCTATACCTATTAAAGAAATTAACTCAATAATTAATAAGCTTCCAAAACAGAAAGCACCAGAACCAGATGGATTCACTGATGACATTAAATGTTTTAATGACGACATCAATGTCATTAAAAACACATTTAAAAATAAACTATCACAACTCTCCACAATCTCTTGCAGAAAAGAGAGCAGAGAGAATACTTCCTAATCCACTCAATAGGGCCAGGTCCTAATACCAAAATCAGACAAAGATACTAAAAAAGGAAAATTACAGACCAACAACTCTCATGAACATAGATACAAAAAATTCTCAATAAAATATCAGCAAATTGAATTGTATAAAAAGATAATGTATGAAAAGAATCATACAACACAACAGAGTGGGTGTATCAGTATATTTTGTGTTGCTATAAAGGAATGCCTGAAGCTAGGTAATTTATAAAGAAAAGAGGTTTATTCAGCTCACAGTTCTGCAGACTGTGCAGGAAGCATCCCACCAGCATCTGCTTCTGGTGAGAGCTTCAAGGAGATTCCAATCAAAGCGGAAGTTGAAGGGAGAGCAGGCATGTCACATGCCAACAGAAGGGGAAAGAAAGAGGGAGGAGGTGGTGCCAGGCTCTCTTTAAACAACCAGCTCTCATGTGAACTAATAAAGCAAGAAATTCACTCGTTATCCCAGGGATGGCATGAAGCCATTGAGGGATCTACCCCTTTGACCAAAACACCTCCCACCAGATCCCCACTGGAGATCAAATTTCAACATGAGATTTGGAGGGGCCAAACATCCAAACCATATCAGTGGGATTTATTCCAGGTATGCAAGGCTAAATGAATATTCAAAAATTAATGTAATCCACACTGATAAACTTCAAATAATAATGTAATCCACCACAGTTAATAGGCTAAAAAAAATATGATCATATTCATAGATGCAGAAAAAACATTTGACAAATCCAACACTCATTTATGATAAAAATTCTCAGCAAATCAGGAGTAGAAGGAAACTTTCTCAACTTGATAACGCACATCTACAAAAAAAATCCATAACTAAAATCATGCTTAATGCTGAGAAACTCTTTCCCATTAAGATCAGAAACAACACAAGGATGTCCTTTCTTACCACTCCTATTCAATATTGTACTGAATGTCCTAGCTAACACAATAAGACAAGAAAGAGAAATAAAATGTATACATATTGGGAAGGAAACAATAAAACTATATTTGTTCACAGATGACATGATTGCCTAAGTAGAAAATTCCAAAGAATCAACACAAAAACTTCTGGAACTCGAAGGCAATTATAGAAAGGTTGCAGGACATGAAGTAATGATAAAACTTAAAAAGTTAATTGCTTTCTTACATAGCAACAATGAATCACTAGAATTTGAAATGTAAAACATGATATAATTTTTATTATCACCAAAAAAATTAAATCCTTAGGTATAAATCTGTAACGGGAATGACACAGCAAAGGTTGCTGTTTCTAGGCATCAGGAGTAGAGCTCCACAGTCAAACGGCTCAAACCAGTGGCCAGAGATAAGAACTTAGAGGTATCTCTCCTGCTTAGTAGACTGGGATCCTCATTTTTCCTGCTGCTTCCTTCAAATAGGCCATTCAGGCATTTGCCCACAAACTTAAAGTGACCCACACGCTGTTCCCTTATATACACTGCTAGTCACCATCGCTGCCTCTCTTTCTCTCTGCCTGACTCTTCATTCCTGCATGATCCAGGGACAGAGAACTACCCTTCCAATGACTGTGCACTCCCTGTCTGGTATCTGTAAGTAACTAATTTTGAACTTATTTCCTATTGTGACATGGTGTTGAATTTGCGTTTTGCATCTCAAGAACAAGGAGCTGCCCCAGGCTGGGTTTTCCCTGGGACACTGGAGCGACTACAAGGTCAGATTTCCACACCTAAGCAGTGGCCAGGCAGGCAATAACTGGACACAGGTCAGACAAAAGCCACAAAGGCATCTGCCAGTATAAACAAATTTCCTATGTGAGGAACCACTGGTCACAGGTCAGACAACTAAGCATTAGGCTATCCACCAGGTAAAATAATTATCCCAGGAAAAACACACCATAAACACCTACACCTGATTCCCCTCTATTTCCCATTAGGGCAGGGTTGCTAGCCACTCTCGTACTGGAATCCCAATACAGCTGGGGGCTCTCATAACAAAATATAACAAAATATGTACAAGATCTACATAAGAAAAAACACAAAACTATGATGAAAGAAATCAAAAAATTTCTAAATAAATGAAGAGATATCTTATGTACATAAACAGAAAGATTCAATATTGTCAAGATGTCAGTTCTTCCCAACTTGATCTATAGATTCAACATAATTTCAATCAAAATCTCAGCAAGCTGTTCTGTGGATAAGAACAAAAAGACTCTAAAGTTTACATGGAGAAGCAAAAGACCTAGAATAGTCAATAAAATATTGCAGGACAGCAAAGTCAGAGAACTGACACTAACTAGTTTCGAGACTTACTAGAAAGCTAAAGTAATAAAGACAATGTGATATTGGCAAAAGAATAAACAAATAGATCAACAGAACAGAATGGAGATCCTAGAAACAGACCAACATAAATAATCAACTGATCTTTAACAAAGGAACAAAAACATTTGAACAAAGAAAGGACAGTACTTTCAACAAATTGTGCCGAAACAATGAAATATCCACATTTAAAAAAAAAGTATGTAGACACAGTCTTTATGCCTTTCACAAAAATTAACTAAAAGTGGTTCATAGACCTAAATATAAAATGCAAAATTATAAAATTCCTAGAAGATAACATGGGAGAAAATCTAGGTGCCCTTAGGTTTGGCTTTTTAGATACCACATCAAAAACACAATTCATGAAAGAACATTGGTAAATTGGACTTCAGTAAAACTTAAAATTTAAAATGTATACTCTTGCAAAAGACATTTTATGAAAATGAAAAGATAGACTGGGAACAAATTGTAAAACACATGTCCATTAAAGTTCTAGTACACAGAATTTTACAAAGAACTCTTAAAATTCAGTAATAAGACAATAAAGAACTCAATTTTAAAATAGGCCAAAGACACTTTACTAAAGAAGATACACAGACAGCAACTAAGCATATAAAAAGATGTTCAATATTACATGTTTTAGGAAAGTAAAACAGTGATTAAAGCAATTAAAACAGCAATGAGATACTATTCCACTACATGCCTATTAGAATGGCTAAAATCCAAAACACTGAAGATATTAATGACATCAGCAAGATGGCAGCTTTAGTACTCTTCACAGAAAGCCCAGCTAGCAACTACGCACAGACAAGAACAGCTTTGTGAAAATCCTAGAACCTAGGAGTGAAGTTAAGACACTCCACTGAGTTGTGGAGTCAAACCAGTGGCATCACATTGCCAAGCAGCACAGCCTGCAACCCTGTGATTACGGAGGCAATTGTGGAGCCCAGTCAGTGGCACCACCCAACCAGGGAACCCAGTCAGCAATCTGCCTGAACTCAGAGCCCAGCCAGCAGGACTGCAAGTACAGCTAGCAGATGCACCTGAATTCGGAGTTCTTCTAGCAGCCCCACCTAAACTCAGAGCATATATAGTCCTTCTACCCAACTAGGGAACTTGACAGCAAGCCCCACATGCCTATGGACACTACCAACTGATCTATTCAGAACCCCAGGCTAAACAGAATGGTTCAGATCTATTCCTGCCAAAGTGAACGTATAAAGGGTAGAAGAGGTGGCCACTTCCTCAAATGTACAGAAACCAATACAAGTATACAAGGATCATGAAGAATTGGAGAAACATGACACCATAAAAGGAAACTAATAAAACTCTAATAATTGGCCCTAAAGAAATGGAGGATCTATGACCCGACTGACAAATAATTCAGAATAATCCTCTTAAAGGAGTTCAGTGAACTACAACAAAACATGAATAGATGACTAAACAATATTAGGAAAACAATACATGAAGAAAAGGAGAAGTTCAACAAATAAACAGAAACCAAAAATTTAAAAAAAACAGAAATTCTAGAGATAAAGAATACAATGACTGAACTAAAAAAAGTAAACAGAGAATTTCAATAGCAGATTTAATCAAGGAGAATAAAGGGTCAGTGAACTTGAAGATAGATCATTTGAAATTATACGGGAGAGAGCAAAAAGAAAAAAATGAAAAAGAGTGAAGAAAGCCTACAATATTTATGGGACACCAACAAGCAAAACAAATACATATTATAGAAATTCCAGGAGAAGAAAGAGAGAAGAAAAGAATCTATTTAAAGAAATAATGGCTGAAAACTTCTGAAATTTTGGAAGAGTGTTGCTCTATGAATTAATATTAAACGTGTTTTGGGGACAGGATTTGTCTTAAGAGTTTTACAGAGCTTTGCCCTGAAAGAATATGTGAACGTGTTGGTTTGCATTTCGAATGTTGTTACACTTGGAAGGGCGTCTCTGAAAGGCAGTAGTGGCTGTATCCCACGAGGCGCCGCGTTTCTCAGACCTAAAGGATTGGATTTGCCTTGTAAAGCACAAGTGAATCTGTTAAAAACTATAGGCTGAGAGCTGGCAATGGAGTGCCCTCCGGAACAAACAGCTTCCCGGAAACGACAGCTTCCCCAATGGCTAAAAGCAAAGCTTTTGTTTAAACCACTCTAGACTACCTGTCTCCATTCACAATAACCTAATAAACATGGAGCTTACATACCTCTGTTTAACCCCTCTGTTTAAATGATAAACTTACCTTAGAATTTAGAAATTAACCTTTGAAAGACTTTGTAACCATTTGCTCATGTAAATAGAATTAGTTAAAGAATCTGTAGAAGTCTTCTGTAAAAGCCTTTTGAAAATCTGTTAACCTGAGAGGAATTACCTATTGTTATGTAAATCTGTTACCCCTGACAATTATTCACTATTTTCTATAAGTTACCATGTAAGACCTCATTCGGGACTTTTGAGACCCACGGAGAGGTCAAAGCCCCTTGAGCTCCTGCTTTGTCTATAATCTTTATAAACTTATAAAACCATATATTTGTCTCAGTGTATTCTTTTATTTTTTCCATTTTCCATTTTTCTCTATTATTTTCTTATCCCTTGCAACTCTACCAAAGGGACCCGGTTTTTTGCGGGG
>CAUYSK010006576.1:0-51467 GCA_963575035.1 Avahi laniger
AGCATAGTAAGGGCGCACGGTTTGAATAGGAATCTCAGAAACAATGCCTGCTCTATCCAGGAGAATACAAGAGGTGCTATACCACCATTGTTTCTCAAAATTGAATAGTACTCCACGGTATACATATACCACATTTTATTAATCCACTCATGTATTGATGGCACTTGGGTTGTTTCCACATCTTTCCAATTGTGAATGGTGTTGCTATAAACATTCAGGTGCAGGTGTCTTTCATAGAGCGACTTTTGTTCCTTTGCCCAGTAATGGGATTGCTGGATCAAATGGTACTTCTACTTGTATCTCTTTAAGGTGTCTCCATATGGCTTTCCACAGAGGTTGCACTAGTTTGCAATCCCACCAACAGTACATGAGTGTTCCTTTCTCTCTGCATCCACACCAACATTTATTGTTTTGACACTTTTTGATAAAGGCCAGTCTCACTGGAGATAAGTGATATCTCATTGTGGTTTTGATTTGCATTTCCCTGATGATTAGAGATGTTGAGCATTTTTTCATGTTTTTTGGCCATTATTCTGTCCTCTTTTGCAAAGTTTCTGTTCATCTCCTTTGGCCACCTTTTGATAGGGCTGTTCGATTTTTTCTTGCTGATTTTTCTGAGTTCTAAATAGATTCTGGTTATCAGCCCTCTGTCGGATTTGTAGCATGCAAAATGTATTTTTTATTATATAGATGTATGAGTTTCATTGCAAAATGATATCACAAAGGAAGAGTGATCCAAGCACCACTTATTCACAGCCTTCTCTTTACCCAGAGTTTCTTTTGAACAATTATTACTTTCATTATTAAAACATTATCTTTACCTTGAAGAGAAACATTCAGCGTGATTTTTTAACAATTTGAAGAAAGACAGCAAGCTGATCACCAAGACCATTTATTTTTCTCTGCCTAAGTGTAAACATTTCCAGCCACCTTTTTCTCTCTCCCTCTCTCTCTCTTCCTCCCACTTGCACATATTCAGGAAACACCGTTTAAGAATACAGTGAGAAGACAGCTATCTGCAAGCCAGGAAGAAAGCCATCACCGTAAACCAAATTGATCAGAACCTTGATACTGGACATTAAGCTGCCAGAAATGTGAGTAAATAAATTTCTGTTGTTTAAGCCACTCAGTCTGTGGTTATGGCAGGTCTAGCAGACTAATACAAGGACTTTCTGAGTTTTGTAAAAATTCAAGGTCATATGCAATGTTTAATTATTAAAAAAGGTCTAATAACATACATTTTAAGATGATTAAATATATTTTCTAACAAAATTGCAAAAACAGAGAGGTTCGCTGAGTGGAAAAAATTAGAGGGATTGGTAGTTAAAATGATAGAGCACATCAACTCAACAAAATTAAATGAATTAAAACTTTTTAGATGAGAAAATCATAAATTTTCAATTTTATTGTATATTTAACCATGTAATAGGAATCGAAACATCCAATACCTTATAGAAACTAAATCTGTTTTAAACATGAAACGTTAACAATTTGAAGAAAGATAGCAAGCTGATCACCAAGACCATTTATTTTTCTCTGCATAAGTGTAAACATTTCCAGCCACCTATAGTTAGGTTTGGCCAAATGATTTATTTCTGGTGAAATCAGAAGTAGGAAGTAGGAGTGGGAAGAATGGACTCCACTTCAAGTGTGGCCCAGAGATATTCTCAAACATATTTCTCCATTTTTTTAACCTCTGCCTGTCTTAATATGGATTATCCTTCTAGGGGTGGTATTTGGAGCCATATATTAAAGATTTTAGAACCACAACATGACAGAAACCTGGGGTCCTGTATCATCACTTGGAAGAGAGCCATCCAACTAGGAGAAACCACATTGAATTCTTGCATGTACGATACTTAAACTTTATCTGTGTAATCTATTGAGATTACAGAGTTAGCATCTAGTGTTATTTTCACTGGATTATAAGAAAATTGTGTTAGAGAAGATGGCAAACATTTGTTGATGTTGTTTTAGTGGTTACTTATTCTTAATCAAAATGAATTTCTTGTAAAACAGTATTAAATCTGACCACTATGGGAAATTAATCTCTATTTTCATAAAAAAGAAAGATGGGAAAGTCTTATTTAAATTACATTTTTGCTACCAATTTGACAGTACTTCTAGGAAGCTATTGACAACTCATTCCCTACGGCAAGTTAACTTAAAACAATAATTACAGGTCACAGGTAAAATTTCTTATTTCAACTGAGTTCACACAGTGAAAACTGAAGCTCTATAATTTGTAATATTTTCCTGTGTTTTATGTGCACTGTACGACTCAGTGAGACTCCATGAAAGGCCAGACCCTGCCTACATGCCTTTCATTTGCTCTCCATGTTAATACTTTTAGCTTGTTCTTCCTAAAATGTATAAACAATTCTTTTCCTGGTTGTTAAATGCCAGCTGGTGCTGTCAGCTACCATTGTTTCCCAGCTGTCTGCCCAAATACCCCATTGCTTCAGGCAGGTTGACAGAGTCTCCTTGAAGCACTTTATTTGACCTCCTTATTCCATTTCCTCAATTAGTTTATCATAGGTACTTAGAATATTTGTAAAAACATTCTACTTTTTCATTGTATAATGTTAATGTATTACAATATAATTTATATGAATTCGCCTCCCTGGATTTGGTTTACATATTACTCAGTTAGTCTCCAAAGTTCTGGATACTTACTCCTATTACTAAATTGTCTAGCATAAAAACAAAATGGATGCTTATTTATTTAATTATGTACATATATCTGCACAAACATAAGGTACATTGTACAACATACCTGAATGTATTTTCAAAATACTTTTATAATTTAGATCCTTGTCTTTGCTCATACTATCAATTTCTTTGTAGTTGGATCAATAATTACAGTGAATACAATAATTTTTATTCAGTTGGTTTAAATACATGGTTTTAATGGATGCTATTATTGAAAAGGATATATAGACCATATTTTAAAAATGTGGATATATAGGTCATATTTTCAAAAATGTGTCAGCTACAAATGTCATGAAAGACATTTTACAATCATGGCCATTAAGTCTGGAAAAGTTATGTTGTAATTTAACTGGAAATTTTTCATTTATTTAAATCAATTAGTTATTTTTTAAAAATAATCAGAAAGTATAACATATTTATATTTTTAACAAATGATTCAAAACACACACAAAAAATCAATTGGTATTTTTTTAAAGAATTAAAAACTTCTGTGTCCACTTGTATTTTTTATTATATAGATGTATGAGTTTCATTGCAAAATGATATCACAAAGGAAGAGTGATCCAAGCACCACTTATTCACAGCCATCTCTTTACCTAGAGTTTCCTTTGAACAATTACTACTTTCATTATTAAAACTTTAACTTTACCTTGAAGAGAAACATTCAGTGTGATTTTTTAAAAATATGTAAATAAAACTAAGCTGGGCATGGCGACTCATGTCTAAAATCCCGGAATTTTGGGAGTCTGAAGCAGAAGGATCATTTAAGTTCAGCAGTTCAAGACCAGACTGGGCAACATAGTGAGACCCTCTCTCTTATAAATATATATATATATATATATATATATATACACACATGCAGAATAAAACTAAAATTATGTAAGTAGGAGCTTAACAAGTATTTCTGAAAGAATGAATGATTACATTCATTGAAATGAATGCAATGATTTTTCTATTATGTCAGATTATGGGAGATTTTTTTTGTTTGTTTATTCATCCATTAATTCACTAAACAAATTATTTCACTGTCTACTTGATTCAATGTATTCTGCTGTGTTTTTTATTAAAGCATACATGTAGAATCCTCACATAGTAATAATTCTTGTTAAGTAATCATTCTGTGGAATGTCCCTTTTAGGTGTACCAGAATTATATTTACATTAAATTTAGTAAGCAGTGACATAATCAGAGTCCTGGAGTTCAGAGAAAGAAAACTCCTACAGCCAAAGGCAATTCAGGACCATGGATAGCACCCCCAGTACTAAATGAGGTAAAGCAATTCAAGTCTGGCAAAAGAATAAGCACTCACTAAAATGCACTTCAAAAAACCAAAGAAGAACATTAATATGAACTATAACTACAAAGTATTGATATGGATTAAATATATATCAATATGTTTATAATGTTATTAAAAAATGTTTAAACCTATTTTAAAACTTTTGGAATATCCAGTGAAATAATTATTTATCTTCATAAATGGTAAATAAAGGAAAATAAGAATGGATCCTGCCTTTCCTATAAAATCTGTACAAATCTGTATGAAAATACTTGATGAAAGGAATTTTTTGGTATAGAATAATTCCAACTAACAAATTAAGAATTAATAATAGAATTTGAATGCCACCATTTTGCAACCTGTAATGAATGAATAGATCCAGGCATTGCATTTGAGGACTGCTAACATTACAATAGAGATATCAGAATGATTGTGTGCCTCCTGGTGGAAGAAATCAACACCTAGGAAGTAGTTTTACACCCCTTTCTTCACAAACAAAATTTGATTAATTTTCCCTATATAACTACTAATTTCCAGGAAATACGGAGAAGAGAAGAACAAGAGAACTGTAGTATAGGGCACAATTTCCAAAATTCAGACTTTATTATACTCCATAGAAAGAATAACTCAGTTTCTTCAATAAATAAATTATAAAGACTCAAAAAATATAGATGGAGAAGAAATATATAAATTTAAAGTTATTTTAAAATACTTTCAAATGATTGTTATATATGGACCTTGTTTTGGTCATGATTTCTCTTCCTTCCTTCCTTCCTTCCTTCCTTCCTTCCTTCCTTCCTTCCTTCCTTCCTTCTTTCTTTCTTTCTTCCTTCCTTCCTTCTTTCCTTCTTTCTTTTTTTCTTCCTTTCTTTTTTTTTTCCTTTCTTCCTTTCTCCCTTTCTCCCTTTCTCCCTTTCTCCCTTTCTTTCTTTCTTGACAGAATCTCACTCTGTTGCCTGGACTAGAGTGCCGTGGCATCAGCCTAGCACAGAGCAACCTCAAACTTCTGGGCTCAAGCCATCTTTCTGCTTCAGCCTCCCAAGTAGCTGGGACTACAGGCATGCACTACCATGCCCACCTAATTTTTTCTATATATTTTTAGTTGTCCAGCTAACATCTTTCTATTTTTTTAGTAGAAATGGTTTCTCTGTCTTGCTCAGGCTGGTCTTGAACTCCTGATTTCAAGCAATCCTCCTTCCTCAGCCTCCCAGAGTGCTAGCATTACAGGTGTGAGCCACCGCACCCATCCCGGTCGTGATTTCTTTTAAAAAACCAACTCTTATAAAGGTAACATTTATGAGGTATTTATAAAGTTGAACATTGATATTTAATACTGTTAAGAAATTATTAAATTTTATAACTTATAATTGTGTTAGAATTGTCTTCCAAAAAATAGTATTATTCATTCAGAAATATATGCTAAATTTTTTCATTGGAAGTAAAATAATGTCCAGGAATTACTGCAAAATAATATGAAAAAAAGAATGGTTTGGTGTATAAATGCATCAGATTTGTCATGAGTTGATAATTGTTGAAACTGAATGATGGGTACATGGACCTTATTATACTCTGCTGTCTGATTTTTGAGATTTTTGAGATTTTTGATAATAAATAATTAACATTCTAGAGGTATATATTGAAAAATAGCAGGAGAAACATGACAACATTAGCAAAATCAGAGCAACCAAATGGATCAAGACACTGCCAAAAGAGATTTTTTTCTGGATATACCAATCGGGCCTATATAGAAAGGTGTCACCTCGAGAAGGGATTGTATCTGTACACATGTTTTATACAGTATAGTGTAGAAAATTATAAAATAGAGTGTATTGTTATTTTTCTGTTAGTAATGTTTTATAGTAGTGTAGTAATGAGACCAGAAAGACATGTGACAAGATTGGAAAAAGCAGCATGTCTGTTTTATGAATTAAGGCCATCACTATGGTCAACATCACTGATTGCCCAGAGCAGTCCCCACCATGGCTGACTCTGGACTCTTCCTCAGATGTCTCTCCAATATAGGTTTTAGTGTCTACTGTGAACTCATTCAAGTTACTACTTGTGATAAAGTATTATATGTATATATATTCAATGAACTTTTTATCCTAGATCAAAAGAATAAAAACCCATAGTAATATCATAATTTCATTTTCAGTTATCGGTCTGGAACACTATTATTGGAAAACAAGAATCCCATTAAGTAAATTCTAGTACTTCAAAAAATTTAATTTTGGGGACATACTTAGAGGCCAACCTACATTACAACAAATTCCAATTAATTTTTATCATGGATTTCTTCAAATTAAAATGTAAACCTAGGAGACATTTTTAATCTCCAATGCAAGAGAAGGTGCACATTTATGTTGAAAAGTATAAGTCTATTTTGAAAAGTTCTTACAAATTAATCAAAGTATTTCTAAAAGAAAAAATATTTTAAATATAAATTTATTTGTAAGATATTGGTTTAAAATGTATTAGTTAACGTAGAATAGAAAAAATAATATATTTTATGTGATAACATGTAGGAAACAATTTTATTCAGGTTTATTCGCATTTAAACTCAATCATAGCATAGATGAATTCCAAATATTTGTGTATATCCTTTTATTTATGTGAAATGATATTATTAAAAATGAGTGAACATCGCTCAGGTGACTATTATCATTATTCCAACTGACTATGATTTCTGTCCTGGGGATAGTCATTTCTGACAAATGGAAAACAGAAGTTTTGCTAAAAGAAATGTGTTCCCTTATTATACCATCAAGTTCCTGGTAGACTTCTTGGAACCAACAACCATTACTTATTCTTCCACAGTGTTATGTGAAATGTCTGACATGTTGTAAAATCTCAAGGTAAACTTTTGAAATTAATAAATTAATAAAATGTATAGCAATAGATAATTGATTAATTTTTTGTTCTTCAATTTAGAAAAGAAAAGCTCTGAATTTTCCTTAGATGTTTTATCAAATAACTTTTAAAAGCACTTAATAATGGCCAAAAGCACTAAATTTTACCATGTGGACTAAAAATATCTATACTATTATACTATATTTATAAATAAAAATAAACAATAACATATTCTGACCTTGATGTTTGCCAACCTGGATAATAAACACTTTAATAAATCATTTCACATAAATACAGTGGAAGAAGTGGTATTATTGAGTCTAATTCTTAGAAAGCAGAATCATTATTTATAGAGGTTAATTTGTCCAAGATCATGCACTTAAATATTAGAGAAGTGTGGATTTGAATCTACATTTTAGAAAAAAATTGTCTATAAGAACTCTTCATTATAAACTGAAAAATATTGAAACAAATATTCACAGGTGGAATTCCAGAGATTTTTTATTATTTGCAGTTAGAAAAATCAGATAAATCTATGATCGATAATTTTTAATAGATTTGATTATGTTCTCATGCTCAGCAGCATGATTAACAAGGACAAAAACTAATACTATGATGCATAAGCTATAGTGGATACACATACTTAATGTGCACTCCACCAAATAGCAATTGGCCGGGAGGGTAAGGAAGAGAAGAATGAGTTGAGTGCACTAATTAGCAAACTGAAGTGTAGGAATAACTGGCAGCAATAGTGTGACGGGACAGAGACTGCGAGCAATGTAGTATGAATAATGATGACTGTAAAGCTGTAATAAAAATAACAAATATGCTGGGGAGATAAGCGCTACTGCAATCTGATTCAAGTAAATTTTTTTGACTGTTACTAGATTTACTTCTGAAGGTGAAAATAAATTAATAAAATAAAGATAGATTTTTACTCTATCACATAAAATCGAAACAATTTATGACAAATGATTTGTTGCAGTTCAATTGTGAGAATTTATTTCATCAATGATTTTCCTACTTTAAAAAATTATATTTAGATACCACCAATAAAACATAGTAATTCTAAAACCTTATATTAAGAGCATTATTTAGGAAACCAGATGTTTTTGAAAATTTGCAATGAAAAGCACTTATTAAATGTGTTGTTTTTATAATCTCAGTATAAATTTAATATATATGTAAATGAATATATGTGCATACATAGATATATCTGCAATTATATATGATTGAAATTGTTTCAAAAGAATCACTTTGACCTACATAAATGGATATTGCATATTATTTAAACTTCAGTGCATTTCACAATAAATTAATTCCTATAGAAAAATGAAAGGTAACAATAAAGGACAGAGACCAAAGATCAGCAATATATATTTTGTCATATGTCTATTTACTAAACAATTAAAGATATTCATAATTCCAAATATTTATTATCAAACATCAGTATTTCATGTGTCTGATGACCAATTATAAATATCTGAAGTTATAATTTTGGTGATATTTGATATTTTGTCCAGGATTTTAACAGCAGCTAAAAAATGAAATGAGTGAGCTATAATAGAAATGGAGGTGAAAAACAGAGTTTAAATTTAAGATTATTTAATTTGGTCACAATAAAATATATCATTTCATAAAGGATGCTTATTTATTGATACATATTGCTAGATCTCAGAAGCTTAAACAAGTTATTTACAAAGGGAAGCACATGAAATATGTGAATACATGTACCTCTTAGAAGTTTGCTCAGCTATAAAATGAGCAGCAGATTTCAATTTCCTCCCCTGTCATCCCATGAAAAATGAGTTTTATTATGAAAAGCGTTGTAAACCTTAGCTTACCATTTTAAAATGTATGTTTATTTGACTTCTTTAAAATATAAAGTTCCCATAGTTTAAAATCCTCATTTTAAAAATAATAATATATTAATATTTCCGGATTCATTCCAAAATTCGATAACTTGAAATTCAATATTTAATGAATCTATGATCACTTAGCACTGTCCTGGTTTCTGATAAAAAAAAAATTGTATTGGTTTCAAGGAATATTTTAAACTATGCCTATATGTCCATTTAAACATAAAATATTTAAAACATGTACATAGGACAATTTGATTGCAATTTTATCTTAGCTCTTTGATTGCTATTGTAATGATAAAACATATTCCACAATACTAATAAAAATGTAGTAATAGATACAAATTCATAAATTAATTTTTGTATTAATACCTGTTGATATTTAGTGCTATATAATCCCCTATATTTTTGTATGTTTAATGAAAATAAAAAATATTTATGGCCGAGCATGGTGTCTCACGCCTGTATTCCTACCCCTCTGGGAGGCTGAGGCAGGAGGATCACTCGGGGTCAGAAGTTTGATACCAGTCTGAGCAAGAGCGGGACCCCGTCTCTACTAAAAATAGAAAGAAATTACCTGGACAACTAAAAATATACAGAAAAAATTAGCTGGGCATGGTGGCGCATTCCTGTAGTCTCAGCTACTTGGGAGACTGAGGCAGAAGGATTGCTTGAGCCCAGGAGTTTGAGGTTGCTGTGAGCTAGGCCGACACCACCACACTCTAGCCCAGATGACAGAGTGAGACTCTGTATCAAAAAAAAAAAAAAAAGAAAAAAAAGAAAAGGAAATATTTAGAATATTTATTCTTTATTTTCAAAGAAAAAGAATCTTCATACTGAATATACTAACTAAATTTTTCATTAATAAAACAAAACCTTTTCGTGTGTTAATAAACAGCTTTGAGTAATATTATCTTCATAATTCTTTAAAGATATATTTACATAATTTCTATTTTTCCAATGTTTTATAATAACTTTATACATATATTAACATTTTATCTTATAGTATATTTGCAAGCACCGTTCTATATACAGAGTATCTTAACACTATTTTTCTCATGTGGTATTTAAAATACCAATATCCCAATTTTGCACCTAATAAAAATAAAGATAACTTGTCCAATGTCATTCAGCTACCAAAAGTCAATTAATTCAAATATTTAGTAGGTGATAGGACCAAAACTGAAGCTCATAGTTCTTAATTTCTAGTGAATATTTATTTTCTGTGAAGCATTCCACCACTCTAACATAATATGTGCAATGGTTGCATACCATTATGTTAGAACAGAGAAAACATAAACTTTGTATTCTCTTTAAAAATACAACAAAATAGATTTTTCTTCAGTGAAGTATAGTGGTTGCATGCTTTTGTTTGTTTTTGTTCTATCAAGAATTAAACATCTAAAACTTTTACTGGAAGAGCCATAGTCTTTGTGGTTGAATTTCCCCAGTATCTGATCAATTCAGCATGCATAGATTCAAAGCAAAATTAGGATCAATGCTTGCTTGTGTTACAAATGTTACTAAAAGCTTGTTGAAGAGGTTTGAAAATTGGAAAAGAGAAGATTCTGTTAATAAAATTTACGATTTTCCAACAGATTTTAGGTGACAATGCATTGAAAAGTGCTATGGAGCCATGGCCCTTAAACTTTTGGTTTCAGGAATTCAAAGTTCTTTTGATTACGAGAGTTATATTGAATGATGTGATAAATATTTAACAGCAGGTGCTTAGGAAGAGGAGCAGTGTGAATAAATCCTGATTTGTTCATTTGCTGGTTTCTGTAGCATTATTACTTCTATCTCTGTCCATGTCAAGCTGCTAAAGTGATGTCACTGAACACACACTTGAAAAGTGATGTGCACAATGAGCTCTCATAAGCTCATGCAAGCTAGTTCCAGCATACCACTGGTTATATCTATGGATATTTACCATAAAAGAAATTGAAACAGAAATTTTAGAAAAAACATATAAAATAATTAATTTCAAAATAGTAATAATGAATCTATTATCAGTTAAACATAAATAACATAGTCTTTATAAAGGTTTACTCTATTTATCAAACAAATGAAAAATATTAGAGGGATGAGTGGCATTGTTTTATATTTTCTCAAATTTCTTTAATGTATGCCTTAATAGAGGAAAACTGGATTCTCATATGTGATAAAGCATTCAATCTGCTGCAACATGACACATTATATAGCCAGTGGAAAATTTCTATTAAAATTATGTGCTGGGACAAAAAAGATAACATCCTAGTATTATTCATAATGATAATTTGATCCCACAGGTCCACAGAATTGGTTTTGAAGATTCATTGGGATCCTTGCATCACTCTTTGAAAAATGCTGATATATAATAATAGTTGGAACCAAAGAATGACCTATGTGGAAATCACATTAATAAAAGGAAAGCATGAGTATGATCTTTCGTCTCTGAAAAAAAAAATATATGTATCTAGTGTAGAGAGAGCGAGAGAGAGCCGTTAAAAGGTCATAAAACTCACTATGCAATCTGTAATCTTCTGGGCGAGGGCCAGAAAATGTGAGGAGCCAAAAAAAAAAAAAAAGAAAAAAAGCTTTTAAAATGTAGAAATTTACTAATAGTATCCCACTTTTCTGTGCCTTCCACATTTATAGGAGGTAAACTAATGCTCATTTATGAAATATACAAAAAGTTATTAAAGTTTTAATCAAGTCAATATAAAAATTCAATTGGATGTCTATATACTAACAATAAATAAACAGAAATTAAATTTAAAATAAAACTATGCTATTATAAAGCATCGAAATACCTAGGTACAAACCTGAAAAAAGACCTGCACTGTCTGTGCACTGAAACATGGAATATGTTGCTAAGACAAATGTTATTATAAAAGATCTAAATAAATGCAGAGAGATGCTATGTTCATTGATTGGGAGACTCAATAATGTTAAGAATTCACTTCTCTGAAAATTGATCTATGTATTCAACACAATCTCAAACCAAAATTCAGCAGTCTTTTTTGTAGAAATTGAGAAGCTGACTCAAACATTCATATGGAAATGCAAAGGCCTTAGAATACCAAAACAACTTTGAAATAAAGAACAAAGTTAAGTGACTTATGTTTTTTGATTTTAAGAAAAATCAGTTTCAATAAGACTACATTAATCAAGACAAAGAATTTTTGTAAAGATTAGATTAATGATCAATGGAACAGAATTGAGAGTTCAGGAATACACCCACACATACATGTTAAATTGTTTCCATGGAATATATAAGAATAGCACCCCTGACCTGGAAAAATTCTTTTTCACTTCACCATGAAAAGCAACTTATTATCGTAAGAACTTATACTGTGATGCCTGAAGAAATTTATACTGCATCCAGATCAGACTCTTTCTAGTGCTCTTGGAGAACCCTACTTTGAAATACTGAGTTTTCATGTAATAAGTCCATGAAACTACCGGAGAGGTCCTACGTAGGTGCCTCAGTAGACAGTGCCAGTTGAACTCTCAGGTGACAGCCAATATAAACAACCAGGCAAGTGTGACAGCCACCCTGGATGTCCAAACCTGTTAAATTTTCGCCATGTCTAACATCTGACTTTAATTCCATGTAAGAACTTTCGTCACACTCTTACTAAATCTCTGTCCCACAAAATGGTGAACAAAATAAAATGGTTATTTTAAACTTCTCCGTTTTAAG
Organism: Avahi laniger; assembly: GCA_963575035.1. Classification (NCBI taxonomy): domain Eukaryota; kingdom Metazoa; phylum Chordata; class Mammalia; order Primates; family Indriidae; genus Avahi; species Avahi laniger. The sequence continues at coordinate 12,383 of CAUYSK010006576.1, forward strand.
GTTATGTGTTGTGCAGCAGTAGGTAATTGGAACATAGCCTTACCGTAACTGGGCTCCAGAATTATCCTAAGTTTTAACCATCTGTTTTTCATTTTACTTCTCTCTTAAAATAAGAATTTTTAAAGATTTATCCATCATCTATATTTCTATGCACTATCTATCTTCTCTTCCAGTCTTTATTCTTTCCTCCAGATAACACATGTATACATCTTTCTTAAGTATCATGTGGATAAATTATTTTCAAGACATGTCCCTCTCTAATTTGATACATGTGTCTTCAGGTTACTATGGAATAAACCTTAAAATTCCTGGAAGCTCTTTTCCCTAGCTTATAGGGTCTACAAGTTACCTGTAATAAATCTTTCAAAAATATTTTTAAAAAGATTTATAGCCCTTCCCTTAATTTGATCATTATCTGATGATTTCTTACCTTAAGAATATTTTGATTTCTAAAAAAATGTAGATAGAAAAAGGTTTTTACTCTTCAAGCAGACAAACTCTGAATCCTCTATATTTCCTCTAAATTCTCTTTATAAATTGTGTTCTTGTGCTCATCTCTCTCTCCACAAACCTTATCATATGCAGCAAACAGAATATAATAGAAAATTTCAATATTATGCTCAGAAATAGCCTTAGCCAGATCTACACGCCCATCAGATATGCTTTTCCATCTTACCAGTAGGGGACAATTTTCTAATTGCTTCACTATTACATATAACACACAATATTTTTAGGCCATTTTGGTGTTTCCTCATGATTCTATATGTTGCTCTGGCAGTTTTCCAGGCCTGGTCCACATCACCTGAGACTGGATGATCTAAGGTACCTCAGTCATATGTCTGTGGAGGCTGGGAGCTAGAATATCTGAGAAGACTAAAACCTCTCTCTTCCTTTGAGCCCAGTGATGTTCACGTGAGAAAGAAGAGTTTACATCATTAAGTGAAGCCAAGGACCAGTGGAAAAGAACATTTCAATTTCATGTGTCTATCATAGTTGCTATCTGCAGTTGTCAAAATCAAGTTGAAGGCCAATTCCATGCTTGGGTGATGAAGAATAAAACTTTTCCTTTAAGTGGAAAGAAAGTCAAAGTCATATTGTATAGGGATGCTATAGATTGAATGTGTCTCCCTGAAATGCATTTGTTGAAACTTAATCCCCAATGTGATGGTGTTGAGTGGTGGGATCTTTGGAAGGTGATTTGATCATGGGGCAAAGCCTTCATGAATAGGATTAAGTGACCTTAAAAATGTGATCCCAGAAAGTTTATGTTTCCCTTCCTCATGTGAGGACACAGAGAAAAGACAGCCATCTATGAACCAGGAAATGGTCCTCATCGGACTCTGAATCTGCCAGTGTTATGATCTTGGACTTCACAGATTCCATTACTATGAAAAATAAATTTCTGTTGTTTGTAATCCATTCATTCCATGGTATTCTATTCCAGCTGCCAAATGAACCATAAAAAACGGTGTGAATACAGTGAGACATGAGCAAATTTGTTTTCATTACTGAAATAATGTAACAATTGAAATAGTTGGATTGTATTAGTTGGGTCATCTTTGGACTTTTATATATATATAAGAGGAGATTGTTTGCTGAATATCTAATAAACAAATGTAGTAGGCTTCTTTTAGAGGGTCTGCATAGATTCTGCACTTATTTTTAAAAGAACCCCAGAAGGCATGTATTTATTAGATGTGAGATAAATTTTTTTTTATTTCAGCATATTATGGGGATACAGATGTTTAGGTTACATATGTTGCACTTCCCCCCCTCCCCCCCAAGTCCGAGTTTGAAATATGTTCATCCTTCGGGTGGTATGAAGTAAATTTTAAATTTTATTCACCCAACTGCAGATGGATAGGCAAGTGTAAATACAAGTGAAACCAACCATATTCTCTTGCTCAGCAATTTGTGAGACGTGAAGAATGAGTACAAACTAAGTTAGATCAATGTTAGGTAGATGAATGAAGGCTATAAAATTGCATCCATCTTTTTTCTTCACTTCTTGATGCTTTACTGATCAATATTTTCTATTTCTTTGAAAAACCTCAATGTGCTTTTCATAAATTTTCAGTCATGTACATGTGATTAGAATGATTTGCAATATTGTTCTGAAACTTACAGTTAGGTATCTTGTTTAAAGCAGTGACTTCAGTTAGGATTCAGAGAGTGGTATATTTGATTCTGAAGCCTGTATACTTTCTGCTGAATCATGTGGCCTCATCACACTGTAATCAAATATGGGGGAATTGAACTTACTCTCCTCTCTTCTGCCTTTCTCCTAGGCTTTGCTCCTCAGGAAAAGAGATGACAGAAGAATTATAGAAGACTGTGTAGCAGAGAAAATTGATCATAATATGTGATAAAGAAATGATTGATCAGAATTCATGATCTTGCTGTTTGGAGTTTGCTGCTACATATATTTTTTTTTTTTAAATCTTTGCTTTCTAACAGTCTCTGCTGTCATAGTCACTACTTTGGCCCTCTTTATACCAAGATTCTTCATCATACAGATTTTTTTGTTTTTTTTTTTTTTGTTTTATTTTTTGGTAAATTGCTAAATTCTGTGAAAGTCCAAGGTGGAAATGCACTGGAGAAACATTATGGGAATAAGGGAATAGCCAGATAAATTCAATGAGCTGACCATAGTGTCTGAAAAGTTTACTGGATATACTTTGTAAGGGTGTGTGATCAGGAACCCATTTTCAAATGTACAAAAAGCCTCTATATCTTTAGAAAAATATGAAGTCAGCTAAGCCTGGATGGGGCTCAATGTTACCATTACAACTTTACTAGGCTAAGTGTATGTCAAATAAAATAAAATCTCTTTCCCTGCACATTGATAAAATATGCAAAAGTTCTTACTCAACTCTTCATATGAAATAGATACTTAGCACATTTTCATTAAGAAGAAAGTAAATACCTAAACACAGTTAGATATTAATTTGCTCCGGTAGTGAAAAAGTTTCAGTTCACGACCCTATCCTGTTTCTATAATCTTTGTCATACAGATAATTTTTCCAGCCTGAAGATATTACTGAATCAATGTATCTGTCATGGGAGGATATATTGGATTTGGTTCTTCAACCTTAACAATAAACCCCAGCACTGAGATTTGTATCTCTCATCAAGAATCCCCTTTTAACAATCCAATCTGGGATTTGCTCCAATTAGCATAATCAATAATGCCATAAAGCCAAGAAGGTGTTTCTCTTTCCAATAGTCACTATATCAATGGTTCCTCAGCAAATATTTATTGACTATATACTCTATGCCAGAGAAGTGCATCGGCATTATCTAGGGTAAAAACTGCTGCAGAAAATAGGGTGTCGTGCAAAATATACATGCCTAGAACTACCCCAGACCTATCAGGCAAACTTTGTGGAATCAAATTCCAGGATAGGTTTAAATTTTTCTTTTCTGAATTCAGAAAAAATTACTGCATTTTCCTCTCCTTCATCCACAAAATAGAGATAAAAGCAATCCTTTCTCTCATACGAGTTTGTATATCTCACAATGCAGAAGTCAAAGTTTAGCTGTTATCATAACATTCTTCAGAATAATCATCACCATCATCATCATCAATCTTGTGTTTCCTAAGTACTGGAAAATTAATATATCATTGCTTCTAATAAATTTACCACTCTGTATTTTCAGACAAATTAAAATGAAGCATTTTCTTTTTATAAATCAATTCTCTACATTGTATGGAAATCTATTTCCATTATAAATAACATATATATCATAAACAATGTATTCAAATAACATAACAATACATGAAATATACTCTCTTGAATATAGAAAATTATAGAAAAAATGACTAAGATATTATCTGTACTTAAAAACACACACAAAAATTTCCAAAAGCAGAGATAATATTAAAGTTTATTATTTAATATTCATAAAAAGAAACTTCAATATTTGTTATAATTACATATATTTTTATTAACAGTCAAGGAATATATGTGGAAATTTCCTTATCTCCTTCCTAAGATTTCTATTGAGGTGAGAATGAGTATGCTGTTAAACAATTTCATTCACTCAAACTGACGAACCTCCATTCTCAGGACGATTGGTGCACTGTCATGTGGCTTTTTAAAAAATAATCTTAGCAGTTTAGAAATAATTAAAATTACTGTATTATTTCTATGTTGCAGTCTAATGAGTTGTTAGAAGTGCCTAGAGGATTGGGGATTGATATTGAAAGACTTTGATTAGTTTTCTTCAAATTGAGAAAAAAAATTACATGCATAAAAGTTTATTATGCTGTTGAAATAGAAAGTTTATGATGCATAGTTTATAATACAACATGTTATACTTTAATAAAATTATTATAGATTGTACAAAATTAAAGCTCTTACTTTATTAAATTACAAAAAAACTTCCTCAAATTATTTTGCGTGTGAAACACTATATGAAGAATTAATTTGTCAACTTAGTAAACTAATGGAGTCATTTTGATTTTGATAAGTTCTCTTCTTATTCCTCTGAATCAAATGAAACAAATTTAACATTGAGTACAACATAAAATACAATAAACCTAATATGAATTATTTCTATATACTTAGAAATGGATTTCAAATACTTGCATGTAAAAATTTATTAGATAAATACTGAGTGCCTTTGTGAATCAGAAATTGTGCAAGACACTGTATAGCACCGTGAAGAAGATATATAACAATCATAATAACCACTAAGATGGAAGAACCAAGCAGAATATTAGAAAATATAGCAGGGGTATCTTTTTCAGTTGTCAGGTGAAATAAGGATGTCAGTGAAACTACAGAATTAAAATTTTTTTCATATTTAATATAGCAATGATTCTGAATATTCCTTTTTAAACTTATTTTTGAAATGTTAAACCTACAGAAAACAGAGTTTCAAAGATTTTTCACTCAGTTTTCCCTAATGTTAAAATCTTACATAAGCATGGTATAATAAACAAAATAAATAAATTAATACTGGTACAATACTATCAACTAAACTACAGAGTTTATTCAGATTTCTCCAGTTTTTCACTAATAGGTTTTTCTGGAATTCAATCCAGGCTACCACAATGCACTTATCTGTCATCCTTCCTCAGTTTCCTTTAATTGATAAGAGTTACTCAGTCTTTCCTTGCATTTCTTGATAAAAATGCTTTTGAATACTGGTCAGATATTTTTTTAGACTATCCCTATATTAGTTTCTTTACATTTCTCATTATTACACTGAAGTTATGTATTTGGAGGAAAAATATCAGAGAGATGATGTGTCTTTCCCATCACATCTTATCTCAGGACACATGGCATCAGTCTTATTAAAGGTGATGTTGATCTTGATCACTTGATTAACGTAGTGTCTACCAATCTTCTGCAGCGTAAATTTATCACTTTCCCCTTTCCATACGTGATTCATTAGAGGCGAGTTCCTATATCTAACACACGCTCAAAGAGAAGAGACTTCAGCTCCACCTCTTGAAGGTAGGATAATCAAAGAATGTCAGATATATGTTAAAAGCACAATAATAATTAATAAAAATTTAGTTGGAGATTCTCTAGGTTATGCAAATATTTTATTTGTCTTTAAAATTTTACCCAGTAATTTTAGCAGTCATCAGTGTATCTCGCCTATAGCAATTATTTCTGTAACTTTCTAATATTGCTCTTTTTGTTTTTCTCATTACTTATGCATTCATTTATTGGAATTTTCCTGTAAGAGTTATGTCTTCTCCATCATTTATTTATATATTTAATTATTATTAATTTGTACAAATATAAAGTCAAGTCATGAATGCTTATTTTATTCTTTGGGTTACAATGAATAATATTTTTAAATACACTTTTTATATTATTTTATTTTTGCTATTCTTTTGGCGATAAACATTGGTTATATTCCAATATTATTTTCTGAAGATATACTTTGCATGTACTTTTGTATTAGTTCATTTCTGCTATTATCCAGTTAGTAACAAATGTTGAAACAAAACTGTAATTAGTTTTTCAAAGGAATAATAAATATATAGTTATTTTATTATATTCATTTTGGTTAATAAATATGATAAAAATATTTACAAGTATTTTAGTCAAATAATCAAATTTTAGTCTAGTTAGTTCCTTAAAAAAATCTTCAAATATTGGCTATCTTTCATCTTTGAAAAGTTCAACTAATAGAAATTTAACGTAAGTAATATAGTAAAATGGCCTTGATATTGATCATTTATCAATCCAATAAAATGAGAAACTCTTCTATGTAGAATAAACTTTGCTATTTGTAATCTTGCACTGTAATTCTTTTTTAACTTTCTGTCTTATCTAATATATCAATTCATTCAGTTCTGAGGCAATATGAGTTTTTAAATTAATGCAAGTTGGATAAACATTAATCATCCAAAAATAAGGACAGTGTGCACTGGGATGCAGAGTAACATAGAGCATGCTCCCAAACGTAACTAGAGATTCCTATTACTTTGGAAGCTAGAAGTGAGTTCTGGTTTATGCAATTCAAAGATTTTATGGTACATCTCTGCTTTCCCCCATCCTACTACATCACACTCAGCATTTTCTTCTCCACTTGCTCCTAGAGTTCTTTAATGTCTATTCCCAATATCACAGTAGAGATAGATAAACAAAAAGGATAAATGACTATTCTTTCTCCTTTTCCATAAGTTTTCAAAATGTCATATCTAATAATTGAAAAGATAAGATATGGAACATGTAAGGAACAGAAAATGTTAGTATTCCAAAGAAAAATATCAAATATTTATTTCCCTTTTAAGCATGATAATATTCTTCTTTGTATTTACAGACTAAAACTTTAGATAAAGAAACTCACTGAAGACAGGATCCTACTCATTTCATAATATCAAACATAGAATTTGAAATGAATGTGTGCATTTTTTATAACTTTTTTGGCCTGTAATAGTTTTAAACTACTATGAAAAAAATACAGACAATGAACATGCATGTTGTCTCTTCCTTCTAACAGGTTATTTCTTGAAAGGCTTTCTAAACTTTGAAATACTTTGGACTTGGAATTTTTATATTATACTTTTATGACTTGAATTTTTGGGGGGTCTGGTTGACATTCTTTATGAAAGATACTCTGAATTCAGTGCTCACAGACAGGCCCTCTGTTCCCCAGAGTTATGTACACCTGCTCCAGTGAATGTTTGAAGCTTATCAGTTTTATTATCAACTAAGTCGAATAGGAAAATGTAAATGCTTCAGTAAGATGTGCCTGATTTTAGAGTGATATGATGTCATGTAGATAAACATATATAGATACATGTCTCTCCTTGACCATAATTTGCGTAAAATAATGTCCACTACATTTGTGTAATATTCTTTTGTAAAAGTTTTCACGAATAAGCCACTAAAACTTTGTTTTGAGAGCCACAGCTAAATTAGGTTTCCAGTACCAGAGCAGGTAGCCATTCTTCCCTACCAGAAATTGAAGGTGGTGTTGGACATGTGTTTACAGTGTGTCTTTCACAGGCTATTTATTTTACCTGGCAGAGGGCCTAGTGCATAGTTGTCTGTCCATGACCACAAGGGTTCCCCACATTGCAAAATTGTGTATATTGGCAGATATCCTTGAGGTTTTTTTCTGGCCTATGTCCAGTTTATAACCATTGCTCTGGAGCCAGGAGTCCGATTTTGTGTTCCTCCAGGCATCCTGGGGAAAACCTAGCCTGAGGCAGCCCCTGGTTCTTCAGAGATAAGCTGAAAATTCAATACACCATTACAATAATAAATCAGTTCAAATATTTTATTTTCAAATCCTGGACAAGGAGGGCACAACGAGTTGGGAGAGGTGTCCTCTGTCTCCAGGTCACATAAGACAGGAACAAACAGTCAGGCAGAGAGAGAGAACACAAGGCAACCAAGAGTATATATAAGGGAATATGGCGTGGGTCACTTTAAGTTCACAGGCCTAAATGGTCACTTTAAAGGAAGCATTGGGAAAGCAGGGAGCCCAGTATGCTGGGTAGGAGAGATACCTCTAATTTCTCATCTCTGGCCATTAGCTGGGACCATTTGTGTGTGGTTGGTATAGAACTGGAAAGTTTGTCAAGTTGCCAGTTTGTCAAGGGTGACTAATCCCTGTTTCTCGTATAAGAAAGTCAAAACCGTATTCAAAATGAATGCTGAGACAACATAAAATTAAAAGAATTCACTATACACTTACATCAAATACATATAAAAATCAAAAGGTAAATATAAAACAAAAACTTTACATGAAAGAACAACTAAATTCAAGAAGATACCATTAATATTCGGATTATATTTGCTTGAACGTAAACATGACTAGTGGTAATTTATTTGGCTTAAAGATATTCGTATGTACTCTAAAAACTTAAAGAAAGAAAAACTCCTAAAAATGAAATACAATAAAAACCCCACTTCCCACCAAATGTTGGCATGACAAATTCCTTAAATGATTAAATTTTATTATAAATAATTTAAATATTTCTGAAATAATTATGAATCTCTAGAGTATTTAAAACATCTTTTATCATGTACTCCTTGAAAACTAATAAAATTCATGGGCTCTTTACCCAAGAAAAAGTTGTTCTTAACCAGATATGCATGTACAATAATATGTGTGCAATTTTAAAGATTAGCTCACCCTTTGAATTCCACTCACCGATTCATAGATTTTCTTGTCTTCTAGATTGTGCCATTTTTTAAAAAGAATACAGACTACAATATATAGAGAGAAAGTGAACAGAAGATACGGAAGTACAAAAGAATGAAAGTTTTGACGTTGGTATTTGAAATACCATATCCACAGAAAACATGTGTTTGCTAGGGTTTTGAGACCAATAAAATCCTCCCTTTAATAAAGTTTATAGCTAATATCATATCCCAGTAAGAAAAGAATGTGGCAAAAAATCAACAATACACTGTCTTAGGGAGAGCATCACATTCCCGGGGCACTTCACTGAGATAACAAGGTGAAGTCAATCCAAAGTCCTAAAATCATATGGGAACTGCTGATGAGAAGGGAAGGACGAACTTGATGGAAAAACCATCACTAAAGAAAAGAAAAAAATATTAATGCTTTGGTCACAAAAGGCAGAACAGGAGATAAAGTTATTTAATTATTTTCAGAATTGACTTTTTGTCTGTTATTTACTCATAGGTATTTCTTGATGATCTGAATTTTTTTAATCAAAAAGACTATATGATTGATGTACACGCTCTGTCCAATATTAAAAAAAAACAAGGAATAACATAACAAAACATACAAATAATACCTCAATAAAATTTCTTCATTTATTATGAGGAAAAGTTTGAATTTCATCAATCTCATACTAAATTATAGTGTGCAAAAATCTAAAGGAACACTAATAAATGTAGAAACTAAACTAAGTATGACTAAAAGGAAAATCATTTATTGCCAGAGAAATAAGAAAAATGCAAAATATCAGCAACAGAAAAATAGTAAGTATATGTTGCTTAGAAATTCCTCTTGTATAACAGTTCAATTTCAGATGGTTACAACATGCATTTTAGTTTGATTCTTCTCAGAATTACAGTGATACATGGAGATAAATACAAAAATGATTTAATGCTTTCTCATTCAGAGGAGTATAAAAACAGAAGCTCTAGCTCTGTAATTTCAATAACTCTAGCCATGCATTTCTTATTTTCTTCTTCCTACAGATTTAAAAATATACTTTTTGCACAGAATTTTCCTTTTTGAATTGCTTGGACAGCCAATCTGTTAATCTCCACAGGCCTACTCCTAGCCACTCTGTTCAAAGTTAAACCGGCTTTAAAAGAAAGTAATGCAATAGCTGTTTGAATGACCTCTTTACTCTTTTTTTCAGTTTTTTTTTTCCTTCCTCGTACATTTTAGTAGCCTTTACATACTTTTTCTCCACAGGGTCAATTTGATCCTCTCCAGAGGCCACCAAAGGTAATTTCTGACTGAACGGCTCTCTGATTTTGTTCTAGTCCCAGCCAATTAGCAGAAAATCACCAAATTGGGATGCATTGAAACATAATTCACCATGTGACCAATTCACTCAAAGCACATTTGACAGAAGAAAATTTCCTGAATGAATGTTCAAATAAGCATTCACTGAATTATTGAAATAGTTTCCAGCATTTTTGATTCACTGTAGCTGCTACTTCTGTGCAATAGCTTTTGCAAGGATTATTAACTCCAATGGGTTGATCCTCAGATTTCTGTGTTTTCCATGTTGGAGTGTTCCAGGTTGATATGTGAATAGTAGGCTCTTTCTAGCATATTTGTTTCTGTTCTTTTATGCCTTTCCCTTCCGTCTTCACTGCACTGACCTTTGCTTGTGCTCCAAGTGTCCAGCTTTTCTTTTGTTCTAGTATGTCTGTTTTAGTCAAGGTTCTTCAGAGAAACCAAACCAAGTAATTAGAGAGGCTGAGAAGTTTCAAGACCTGCATTCGACAAGCTTAAGATCCAGGAGAGTCAACAGTATAAATTCCAACATAAATTCCGTTTTGAGTCTGAAGGCAGGAGAGAACCAATGTGCCACCTGGGAGATGGTCAGGCAAAGAGAGCAAATTTCCTTCACTAAACATTGTGTTTGATTCAGGCCAACAACAGATTGCATGAAGCCGACTCACAATGAAGAGATGCAATCTGCTTTACTCACTTTATAGTTCAAATATTAATCTCATCCAGAAACACCCTCACAAACTCACCTAGAATAAAGTTTTCCCAAATATCTGGCCACCTCATGATCCAGTCAAGTAGACACATAAAATTATCCACCACGACGTCTTTCTGCTCTTGCCCCCAATTTTTATTAGATTGACCTAGAACTGAATTAATAAAAAAGGTTGCTGGGAGAGTGAGTACCACTGAAAAATAGAGACTATTTAAAATGATATGAACCTTTCTCCAGGCTTCTTTCACTTTTTTTCCTTATAGCATCAGAGGCTACAGAAAAATGACAATTAACTTCCCAAATCTAGGCATCAGTTGCCAATAGAAAGATATGTCTCCTTAAATTTTGTGGAGAGGGGTCTCTTCTGATCTATTTTGTAAGCAGTGGGCTTATTAAACCAATAAAATATTTAAGAAAGTTTTCTAGAACATTGAAATAAAAGAGTATAATAAAATATCCAATAAATCCAGAGCACCAGCATGATCATATTGCCTGCCAAGTAGCTTTCTAAACCACCTGGCTACTTCTTTCTGCAGTAATTCCTTGTATGCAAGGACAGCATTCTCAGCTGATCCTGTGTAGGAAAAAAATAAAAATTGAATATGTCAACATAGAGGTCATAAGAAATTAATTACTAAAAATTTAAATATAAAAAATATTCCCAAATACACAATTTTGATTTTTGGGCCATTCACATACTCCAACTGTGAAGATATTACACATAACCCAAATTCAGGGTAAAATGAATAACTATCAGTAGAGTGTTTACCAAACATCTCTTCTATCATTATACAAATAGTTAATTGTAGGTCTCAATCAAAATATATTTAGAATTCTTTGACATCTGACAGAATAACGCCAATGATAAAAATTCAAAATGAGTACAAATTTTATCAAATTTTTAAATAAAGACAGAATCTGGTCCTGTATTTACTGACCCTTCTTCATTCATCTCATGTTAATTCATGCCCAAAATTAAACTATTAAACCTTTTACAAATAAAATAGAGATGATAATAGTGCCATTCCTCATTAGGCTGTTGTTAACAAATGGCATAATTTATTAATATTTAAAATTGCCTTCTACACAATAGATGTCAAAAAGTGTTAGGCATTATTGCTGTTTTGTTGTGTTTTTTTTTTAATGACTTTCTCAATCTTGTCTATCCATGCCTATCCTCAATCTTGCATATTTGTAATTTTCAAACTGTCTTCTATGGACCTCATGTATGAAAGCAATATGTACTTTGGACACATAAACATTTATTAAGTGCCAAACCCTATACTTTTTCTATAGAAATGTCTCAGTAAATAATTGTTGAATAGGTAAATGAAAAGGTGAACTATTTTGTGGTAGGAAGCCATAGTCCCTGAATCCCTGGAAAAGGTAAAGTTCCTAAGCATCTGTTTTCTTAATTGCTGGGAGGCAATTTTTGATGGATTTCTTGTGGGTCTGCATGTCTTCCATGCAGAGGCATTTTAAAAACTTTTTGTAGGACTGTGTTTTCAAGTATGCTTGTATAGCATGCTTCTTTGGGAAATAGATAATGTTTCCCACAAGAGCAGAGGATAAATTTGTTTTGACTAGTAGAACATTCAATATTCAGGTTTGCTTGCAGCTACTTTAAAGGATTAGGGTGTCCTTAGCTTGAGATTCCTCACTGAGATGCAAATTCACTGCCTGCACAGCATTTACCTGAGTCACTCTGCATCACCTTGTGTGACTTGGGGGTTAGACAAAACTGAGACAAACATGAAATGCATGCTATCTGCTATATCATTATGAGTGAAGTCCTTTGTCTCTGACCTGAGAGTCTCATATCTTCTGTCAGCATCCATGAAATTGTGGCAGCCTAGTCACTACCTTGTAACCAGGGTAAAATCTCGGTTCCTTTTAAGTTCTTGACATTGGTAATCGCTTTGTTTAGCAAATCATGAATCAGACGAATTTTTAAAGTGCTTAATTTGACCTACAAGAACTCTGCAACATGAATATCAATTTTCAATATTACTGACATCTAGAGTTTTAACTGAGGATGAGAAATATATTCATTCATTCAATTTATATTTTTACATATTATAGGCTAAGCATGTTTCTAGAGTCTTAGGACATTATATTATTCAGGACAGCTAAAAACAAGCTGTGGTAAACAAATTAACCCCAAAATATCAGTGGCTAACAAACAAAAGTAATGTGTTCCTCATTCTACATCTTTATTCTGTAACTCAGATTAATGAATGCTCTGTTATCTCAACACATGTCTTTCATGATGGTTGTTCCATGGTAAGACAAGAACATTTGTTGACTCAGCCCAGAAATGAAAAATGTCATTTAGACATCTTTGCCCAGAAATATCACATGACCACATATTATAATAACTATAATTGTTTATGTTTCCAGGAAGGAGGAATAAACTTTGATGTATTATCCACAGCATTGTACCACAGATTGAATGGAAAGAAGATATGCTTCTTGTCTTCAAAATTATAATAGCTTTAATGAGGAAAGAAGTTAAAAACAAGCAGAAAACAAAAAAGGTAATTATAATAGAGAATAATAAATTCTGTAGTATCTATACTCACTGAAAATGTATAATCCAACTTAGTGTATGATTAGGGATATCTTCTCCTTAGAAGAGGCATCTAAGATGAGACACAAAAGATCCCCAGACATTAACCAGGAGAAGCAGAGTGTGGTAGATCTTCAGAATTTAATTAATAATACATTTCATTGTTCTAGTCTCTCTTCAACTGACCAGACATACCTGGCCTTGATATCTCCTATTTTCATCCTTTAGTAGAGAAGAAGACACACAAATTAGACAATGCAAAATGAAGATTGAAATAAATTTGTATTAATAAAATATATATATTTAAAGATACTTGGAAGTCACTGGAAAAATTGAATAAATTGATTAGCATAGTTTTGATTCAGAAGACCTCATTTGTCATTATCCCTAATATGTGCATTTCCCATGTCTGAAGCACAATTTTCCTTTAGAATTTATATCAATATTCATGCATAATGAGCTTAAATTTACTAAACTCAGTATTTCTAAAAGCAAATCATCTCTATATGGAGAGTGGCTGTGATCCTAACCATAGCTGCCTTATAACGGGTAATACAGATTGTCTCTGAGTATGGAACTGCCAATGTAGCCCTGAGACTGTTCATTTCTTGAGATCTGAGAATGAAAACACTAACATTAAAATCCTGCCATTTATTTAGCTCAGGTCTCAGTGACACTGGAACTTCTCCTTCTTTTGTTTCTTTGAATAGTTTTTAGCACAGAGGATCTGAATATATACTGCAATAAGTTACATTTTATATCATTTAAAAATTTAGACAGAAGTCAAAAAATTGATCTGAAGACTTGAATCAATCTAAGTATTAATGGTAAATCATTTCTATCAGTTTCTAATATGACCTTGCTTAAGTATTAAACTCATTTAAAATGAAAAGGCTAGACTTTTGCTAGAATAATTTACAAAAGACTCAGTGGTTTTGTGTCAGTGTAAAAGAGAAGAAATTCATATATATACTTTTATAAAAAAGAATTAAGTTTAGAGGTAATTTTAAAAATAATCTTCTTAGAGCCAGTCTATCCTAGTTTCCATGGTATCTACTGGGGCAAAGTGACATGCCAATTCAAAATTGACTTCTAAAGGGTTACATAAAGAAATGTTCCAAATGAACAAAGAAAATTGCTTAGTAAATGATAATTGCTAATGACATTGAACAAACAGGTTAATTGATGTTGGGAATTTGAGAATTTTAGGTGTCATTTTCTGATAAAGGTGATAATATTGCTCAATTTTTCCTTAACAGTTTTCACTACCCTGCCATATGGGAGCAATTTTCCTAGTCTGAATCTCTCCTTCTGTGCACTGAGCTCATTTTCATATCAGATAACTCTGAATGAAGACAGAAGTCCGTGCCAGACAGTAATGAAAGGAAGATCTACTGCTCCTTTAGGAGGGAAAATAAAGAGCAGGATGATTCATTGCTCTTGGATTTATTCCTAATGTTCAACATAGGTTGCTTTTTTGATACCAAAACACTCAAATTGATAGCAACAATTTCAAAAATTACGTGTCATTTGAGCTCTTCCCTTTCCCCAAGCTGTCCCTCTTCTAGTTTCCTATTTCTGGTAACAGTCCATCTCCTTCTACCCAACTTCTCAAATCACAAAACAAGGAGTCATTGCCGTAGATAACTTACTCTATTTTTATAATCCTTCAACTCATCACTAAATTCTACTAATTTTGCCTCTAATTACATTTGAAATCTAGTTTTCTTTACCTCCTTGCATCCTAGTAAATCTCTTACTTATTTCCATAGTACAGTCATATATGGCTTAACAATGGAGTTACATTTTAAGAAATCCATCATTAGGCAATTTTGTTATTGTGAAAATATAACAGAAGCTATTTACACAAACCTAAATGGTATAGTCTACTATGTTCTTAGGCTATGTAGTGTAGCCTGTGGATCCTAGGTTACAAACCTGTACAACATGTCATTGTATTGAATACTGTCGATAATTGTTACACAATGTTAAGTATTTGTGTATCCAAAAATATCTAAATATAGAAAAGGTACAGAAAAAATATAGTACAAAAGATTAAAAAATGATGCACCTGTATAGAGTAACTCTCTCATAATCTTGCTGGACCAACGCTGTTTGTGCTGTTCATTAACCAAAATGTCATTATGTGGCACGTGACTGTTCATTTTTAAACAGACTCATAAGGATAGTTTTGAATGCAAGTATGACAATATCTGTTGGCTTCTAAAATCTCTTTAGGGATTTCTTTGATGTTTAAGAAAATATAAAAAATCTATAACCTGGTTTCCAAGGTCCTGCATCATTTTCATCCAATTTGCATTTCTACCCTTGTTTTTTGTCTCTTTCATTGGTTATTGAACCCTCTTCTTCCTCTTTTTACTTATCTAATTCTTATGAAACTGAATGTAATTCCCTCAGCGAGATCTTCTCTAACCCTCCCAGTTTTACTATGTTTCTTACAGAATCCCATTTTTAATATGGTATTACTAATAATTATGGATTTTGTTTTCTATTTTTAAAATTAAATATCATTTTTCCAGTGGATTACAAAACATATGTGGTCAGGGACAACATTTGATTCATTGAACACCTTATATATGTAACATATTCAGAAACAAGAAAAATATTTATTGACTAAATGAACAACAATTTTTAGATTTTGTTTTGTTTTGTGTTGTAAAACTATGATCAAGATAAAGAATTAATCAGTCCAATTTATAACTTTATGCCCAATTTTTCTATATAAGTTTAATATCCTTTTAAATAAAAAAAACTTTTATGATCAATTTATTTGATCAAAGAAATATCTGAATGTGTCCTATCAGAAACTATTTATTTATTTTCAGTGTTTTAGAAGGTAATACATTTATGTGGCTTCGAAATTTTTATGACACAATGACAAGTCTCCTCAGGCCTGCTGCTGGCCACTCAGTTGTTCTCCCAGATAACAACACATCTTATTGGTTTCTGATGGCTGTATCAGAGATATTCTGTGTATTTAAATGAAAAATATTTTCATAATGCTCCCCCATTTTTCTTTTTCCAAATGTTAGCACATATATTTTCATTCTGTACCTTGAGAAAATATCACAGAGGTGGTTTTAACTAAATCAATATGGCTGTTTTTGTAGAGTGCAAAATCTAATGTGTGAAAGATGATTTCATGAACCTACATTAAATGTCCTAATCTGCAATTTTAAAACATGTCCTCTTAAATTCTGTTATCAGTAAAAGTGCTATGAGAAATAATTATAAGAAGACCCTCTGAGAAAATGTTTAGAAAAATGAACCAAGGAAATAAAATTGAGCCCCTATATTTAGATAAAGTTTTAAGACAGTGATAGTAGTTGCAGCTGAGGAAAGAAGATGGAGAAATTAAGAAACCTGAATATGAAAAAAGATTTCAATGTATACAAATTAATAGCATTCCTATATACTAATATATGAATCCAATCAAAGACTCAATATCATCACAATAGCCACAAAGAAAATAAAATTTCTAGCCATATACTTAACCAAGGAGGTGAAAGATCTCTATAAAGAGAACTATGAAATACTGAGGAAAGAAATCACAAATGACACAAACAAGTGGAAAAACATATCATGCTCATGAATCAATACAATCAACATTGTTAAAATGCCCATTCTACCCAAAGTGATTTATAGATTCAATGCAATCCCCATCGAAACACCAATATCATATTTCACATATCTAGAAAAAATAATTCTACACTTCATTTGGAATCAGAAAAGAGCCCAAATAGCCAAAGCAATCTTAACTAAAAAGAACAAATCTAGAGGCATCACATTACCAGACTTCACACTGCACTACAAGGCTATAGTAAGCAAAATAGCATGGTAATGGCACAAAAATAGAGAAATACACCAATGGAACGGAATAGAAAACCCACATATAAAACTATCCACATACAGCCAACTGATCTCTGACAAAGCAGACACTGATATACACTGTGAAAAATAATCTCTATTTAATAAATGGTACTGGGAAAATTGGATAGCCACACACAGAAGAACGAAAAAGGATGCATATTTCCCATTACTCACATAAATTAATTCAAGGTGGATAAAAGACTTAAATGTAAAGCATGAAACCATAAGAATGCTAGAAGAAAATATTAGGAAAACTCTTCTAGATATCAGTCTAGGCAAAGAATTTATGAAGAAGACCCAATGGGAATCAGAACAACAAAACATAAATAAATGGGACTTCATTAAATTAAAAGGCTTCTGCATAGCTAAGGAAATAATCCACAGAGAACATAGACAACCTACAGAATGGGAGAAAATATTCACATGCTATGCATCCTATAAAAGGCTGATAACCAGAATCTACAAAGAACTCAAGAAAATCAGTAAGAAAAAAGCAAACAATTCCATTAAAATGTGGGAAAAAGACATGAACAGAAGCTTTTCAAAAGAGAGACAAATGGTCAATAAATATATGAAAAATTGCTCAACATCACTAATCATCAGAGAAATGCAAATTAAAGCCACAATGAGGTATTACTTTATCCCAGTTAGAATGGCTTTTATTAAAAAGTCCAAAAACAATAGATGCTGGCATGGACGCAGAGAGAAAGGAACACTTATACACTGTTGGTTGGACTGAAAATTAGTACAACCTCTATGGAAAACAGTGTAGAGATCCTCAAAAAACTAAAAGCAGACCTACCGTTTGATCCAGCAATTCCACTACTATGTTTCTACTCAAAGGAAAAGAAGTCATTTTATCAAAAAGACACTTGCATTTGAGTGATTATTGCAGCACAATTCCCAATTGCAAAGATGTAGAATCAACCTGAGTGCCCATCAGTTCATGAGTGGATTAACAACATGTGTTATACGTATGTCATGGAGTACTACTCAGCCATGAAGAAGGATGAATAAGGCCTTTTTCAACAATTTGGATGGAACTGGAGACCATTCTCCTAAATGAAGTATCTAAAGAATGGAAAACAAATACCACATGTACTCACTATTAAATTGTAACTCACCAGTGAGTATACATGTGCACAAAGGGAAGTAAAACTCAATGAAATCAAGTGGGGGAAGGATAGAGGAGGGAATAGGTAAAAACCTACCTAATGGATGTAATGAATACTATCTGAGTGATGACCACACTTATAACCCTGACTCAACCATAGTAAAAGTGATCCATGTAACCAAAAATATTTGTACCCCTCTAATATTTTGAAATAATAATAAAACAATAATAATAAATATTTGGCATAAGATAAACAGGGCAAAAATATTCAGGACATTTTAAAGGTGACCTGGACTTGAGGCTTCTGTATATGTGTCTATATGTGCACATATGTATGGGTGTCCATGTCTTAAGACAGAACACATTATATCTAAAGATATGTAGTCTGTATATTAAAATTCAGCTTACACATTAAGATAGTGTTATTTTCTTTAATTGAAGTGAATCTTAAAATATATTTTTAGTAGAAGTTCAAGCATCAACTCCACGAGGCATCTTTTTAAATTTGCTGATGATTTTTTAAGAAATATGTTCTTACAAATATACAAGTGACTAGTTCGGGGCAAACTGTGAAACCTCAGACACTAATTTAACCTTGAAATAAGAACATTTAGGTAAAACTAGAGTGTTTTCTGGTGCAGTGAATGAGCTGGTACAGTGATTTAACTTGATTGAACAAATTCATCTCTTACAGATGGTAGAACTGAAACTGCTTGAAGTCATTTGGGCTGACAGTATTGAGATAGAAAAGATCCTTGAATTTCTATTGTGGAAAATGTGCTGTACACAGAAGCAGCTTTCAAAGCTATTCAATGAAAAGAAGTTGCTCAGTCAAATTCAGGCAGAGTCTATTCTTTTCAAAGTAACTATACAAAATTAAGGTCATGATCTACAGAATCAGTCTATGTCGGGACTGATTTGAGCCAGCTAGACCTGCTCTGGAGAAGTGGGCTGACTTGCTGATTTGAAAGAAAGGAATAGAAGATGTCAGTTCAGAGATCTTTGTTTCCATTGGGGACTTTCATCCTCAGTAGAGGCTTCTTTCAGAGAAATTCATGGTTTAAAGTGACAAAACATGGACCTTAATTACTCTTCTAAAAGAAGGTGAATTTCCTAAAGTAATTCCAGCTGAAACAGCATTCTTAAGCGGAATCACCAAACCTCTATAAACGTAACATTTAAAGCTTCAGACTTCAAATTCATTTCCATGGTATGTCTCTAGTGTATCTGAGGGTGCCATTTTGTTATTCGCTCTTATTATTCTTTGCTTTAACATTGTTCTATGAACTAATACAGGTTTTACTTACTCAGCAGCACTAAAAAGGATCATCACTTCAAATCAAAGCATATGTAGAAAGATTATTCAGATCATCCAGTCTTAAAGTAAGGAATCACTGTAAACTAATGTAAGTATCTGTCGATGTCCTGTTACACAACCCAAAAGAAGTTCTAATTCCATTTCTTTTGCTGTATTTAATGATTTACAGCCAAAATTTACATGTAAAAGTGCTATATAAGTTAGATGTTACCATAAAACATTAATCATTATTATTATTCTGGGATATCCCAAATAAAATCTTTACTCAATTACCATTTAATTTCTATAATAATTTACTATTTCCAGCCCTTTCAGGTCACTGTCTGGAGCTCCAGTCCTATATATCACATATGCACAATAGCCCACTGGGTATCCCATAGGTAGTTTCATTTAACATATTCAATTTTTAGTATATGAAATTCCTCCCTAAACCTTACTCTCCTCCCGCATCCTCTCGCCATCCATTCAACTGCCTAAGGCAGAGAGATTCCCTGGTCTTTTCACTTTCACTTACCACGAACATCCAAAACTATTGCTAATGACTATGGATTCTATCACCGAAGTATATTTCATAGTCATCTATTTGCCTCCGTCCATGATTTCATTGTTTTATTTTGACACACCTTCCTTTTTCATCTGGATTACTTCAACAGTGTTTTACTTGGCCTCCTCCATCGCACATTTCTTCCAAACCTTTCTCCAAAATAGAATGAGGTTTATAAAATATCAAATTGTGATTCTGTCTTAGTATATCATTTCAATAATTCTCCTTGCCTTAGTTTGAATTTTCTCAAAAGCAGAACCTCAAACAAGGATTTATGTTTAAGTAGCTTATTTGGGAGGTGATCCCAAGAAGTCAATATAGGGGACTAGGGAATAAAGGAAAGGAAGGGAGGGGAGTTAATAGAGAACAGGGTAACAAGTCTGTGGCCACTGCATACAAGCGAAGTATTAATCATCCTGGCAAATGTTGAAAGATAATGTAGGAAAGGCTTCAGAGTTTTCCCAACTGAGCTGTGGAAAAACCTATTAGTTTAGTTATCTATCACTGTGTAATAAACTACTAGAAATTTAGAGACTTAAGGCAACTTTCTTTTCTATCATGATTCTTTGAGTTGACTGGACTTAGCTGGATGATTCTTCTGTTTTATGTCATTTCCTCTGCATTCGATTGGTTAGAGAAAGTTACAAAGCCAGCCTAGATTTGAGGAAATGATCTCATAAGGATGAGTGCACTGGGAGATCTGCATCACTGGTAGTCATAGGCCGAGGGTACCAATGCAACACACCACATCAGTCTTTAAAACAGACTGGATTATCTTTTAATCAATTCTCCATTCATTACTATTTGATGGCTATTTCTGAGGATATTAACCTCAGGCACTCTGATTTTACTGGAGAATGAAATAAATTTATCTTGATATCAAAAAAGAAAAATAAATATTCCCAGGCAAAGACTCACAAATTTTTACAGTATAGTGTGTAAAGGAAAATGCTGTGTGAATATGGACAGGCTGCTGATAGCGTGGTCAATAAAGCTAAAAAAAATTCTTAGCATGCCTTATTAAACCATTCATAATGTTTTTACCTTTATAGTTTTATTTCAGTGTGTTGGTGGATTGAATCACTGACTACTCTGTTTTACATGAATTGCTTCTATTTATTATTGTTTCATTTATTTTCATATTTATAAAAATTTATAAGTGGATAACTTCAACCTGAATTATAATGGAAAACAATATTCCCTGCCTCACTCCTTCTCAGTCAGATTACTATTTAACACAGACAATCATTTTGAAATCATTTGGCTATGTAAAAAATATATTTTTCATTACATTTTAAAATAATTTAATTGTACTATTGATTTTTTGTAAAGTTTTAAATATTATTCATTTACTTCTTATGAAAGACAAAGTACTCTTACTCCCACCCACCTCCTCTTTCCCTTCTAATTTTTGGGTTAAAAATATTAATCTAAAATATTAACTCAAACATATTATCATTATTTATATTATAGTTATTTAAATTACACTAACAGTCCAGTAGCATATTATAATCACATTTCCTTTTTAAATAAAATCTTGTTTTCTACCCAGAAATGAGCAACTGTTTTATTTATCCATTTGGTAATTTTCCAGTGTACTTATGAATTAATGTATCTCCTTGAAATTCACTCAAACCTATACAAAAAATCTCTCAATTTTATTTTATTTTTAAAAGTGTCTCTTCTGCAGAACTTTGTTTCCCGGCTTGAACCTTGCCTATTTTGTCTACCTGCCTGTTGGAGAGATCTTATTCTTAGATTTTTCTTCCCCTCCAATTATCCCATGGATTTCCTTTGCCTATTTTGTGGTTTGGATCCACTATTTCATGAATCACAGATCTTCTTCTTTATTAGATTTCTTCCTTGTTTTGGTGGAACACAACCCACAGTCTCTGATCATGCAATGTAATGTTAGTTTCTAGCAATTTAAATGCCTGAAAATGTCCTCCAAATCTCATCCATGATTATTACTTTATCTGGGTATACTTTTATAAGTGGGAATGGTTTTTCTTTTGAATTTTGAAGACATTTTCACTATTGTCATCCAGTATTAATTTGTTGTTAAGAAAACATTTCTGAAGTCAGTGGCTTTAATGTTGGTTGTTGTGGCTGGGTCACTTCAATATTCGTAAGTTTTTTCTTTTCTCTTAGTGGCCTTTCCCAATGAGTAACTTGACAAATTCCTGCATAGGATACGTAAGCCCAGATGCTAGTATTTTCATAGTCAAGGTGGAGAAAGCATTAGTAGCCTCGCCACTTACTAAACAGATTTCCATTAAATTCATTTTTTTTTTTTTAGCTAGTAATTCTGAGCCTAGTTTTCCTAAATTTCAAACTAATCTTGTACATGAGATTGTAGAAATGAAAGTTGCCCAACTTTTCAGGCTGGGAAGAGAATCGGAATGTCTAATAGCTTTAAATAAGAACTTTTAACGAAGCCTTCTGTTTTCTACCTTAACTGAACTGCTACTCTCAGAGACACCAGTTACTTCCAATTCCTGATCCTTTCTGAAGTTCTGCAGTTCAAGTTAGACTGTTTTGGAATTTCTTTAACTACCAGCTTAATTTTTAGGTTTCTCTGATCTGTTTAGTCTATTATAACTTTTCAAACACAGTTTTTTTCTGTATTCTCTTCCCTATTGATTTATTTTTAACTTAATTCTAGTAAACGTTCAGAAAATACATGTGTATGCATACACACACACACACACACACACACACAGATCATGCTTAACTGCAATCACATTATTCAGTCTTAAATTATGTGATAATTTCTATGATATCCTTCAATAAAAATCATCTATCTCCATGACAGAGCTAGGTGTCCTCCTACGTGATATGTTATCAGACTGTAACAGCCACCTGATTACTTCTCTATATCCTTGGTTGATTGCAAGCCCTTTGAAAACACAAATAATGTCTTTATCCTCATTATATCCTCAGATTCTGGACAGTGTCTATCATAAGGCACTCAACAAGTATTTGATAATTATCGACTGATTATACTATGATATAAACATTGACCCTCCACAATTTATTGACCAGAGCTGTTGTCCGAAATATTTTGAAATACAATAAAATCGTTTATTCTTTCATTCTGTTCCTTAATAAATTTACACTATTTTTCTGTTCACAATCCAAATGTCAACAAATACATATTAGCTGGTCACTGCTTGTTCAGTGATTAACTAGTTAAAATAATTACAAAAGGAATTGCCCTCTCAGAGTTAAATTTTAGCAACAAAAATGGGCCAGCTACACAAGATGATACCATTCAATCACGCTTCACATTTTTGAATTTATTCAACAACAAAATAAAAGAATGATTCTATGCTCAGCATTTTTTCCACATACTGGGGATATAGTGGTAACAAAACATACAAAATATGTCCATCTTCATACAACTTATGTACAGCAGAGAAAAACAGAAGGTAAATAAATATGTAATAGTTCAAATGGGGATAAGTCATCTAGAGAAATGTGTAACAGCTGAGGGTACAGCATATGCAGAGAGGGTAGCTTACTATTTTGTGTAGGGTGGCTTGAGAAGATCTCACTGACAGGACACATTGACCAGCAGCTGAAATGAGAAAGAAAATGAGTTGTGAAAGGGATGAGCATTCTAGGCACAGAGAAAGCATGTGTAAAGATGAGCTGGGAATATGTTCAACTTGTTTTAGAAGCAGTGAGATGGCCTCTGGCTAGACAGCAGTGGGATAGGAGTGATGAGAGGATGAACTCGGGGCCTGATAATATAGATCTTTGCAGGCAATTTAAATATTTTACCTTTGCACTGACTTAAGGAGAAGACTTCGGATGGTTTTGAGTAGAGTTATAACAAGATCTCCCTTGTGTTATAAAAAGATAACTCATCCTTCAATGGTGGAAGCTTGGAAGAAGGAAGTGGCACAGCTGTGGGAAAAAACACAAATGAAAAAAATCTTTAAGCCATGTGGGGAAAATAGCAACCGCTGTCATGCCCAAAACACAGGTAAAATAGGGTTTAAAATATGGGCAAGATGATTAATACAGATTCACAACAACCCTCTGTAAAATCCTGAGATTTTGCCTCCCTGGCATTATTTGCCTATCTTAAATACTCAGCTTCTTGCTCCCAGGGATCATGGAAACTAAAAAAGATAATTATGGAGATGGTAGTTAGCCCACTGTCTTAAAACTGTCATGGTCGATTAAGTATGGAAAATATGCATGCAAGATAATGTATCCGTTTCTATAATTAAAATTTTTTAATAAATCCTCCTTTTCTTCTCTTGGCTAAAATGTCAAAATTGTTCACATTTATTTCCCTACATATTCTTTACTCAAACTTCAAACCTTTTGATTATTTTTCAATGCTTCTCTTTATACCCACTTATCATTATACATAGGTTGTAGAGTCCAGAACTTAATTATAGAGAGGTTCCAGCAGTGTGCTCGCACACATGTGTGTTAAATTCTAGTCTATTAATTAACATTTAATTTGTTATATTTTGTAGATACCCACGTTTTTCATTTTTCACAATGAACTAGGGGAGTGAATATATAGTAGTGAACAAACTAAACTGTCTGGTTTTTGTGATGTTTTTGAAACAGTGAGTATTCTTTTAATTCCTTGTTTTCTTATATTCTCCAAGCCACCTATTGCTACAAATAGGCACATACAAAGTGAGTCGTTAATTCTCTTTAACTTAATATGTGTAATTTGTGTTATTAACTGTGGTTTAAAACACATAATAATCGTCTCATCATTTTCTTGGCACTATGTCTCTGTGTGCACCCACTGATCTTAACAAACCACCAGAATCACAGCATCATGCCCTCAGTACAGATCTACACTAATCTGCCCATTATAGGGCTGTTATCTTTGCAACAGAAATAAAGCTGTTTGCACACAGAAAAGTCCTCTCTGAAATACTAATAATTCTACATAAAATACCCGATATAAAACAGTGACACAGAGAGGTATTCATGTGTTTACTTTGAGTTCAGTAAAGACTCAGTTTCCAAATGAATTCTGTTTTACGACTTAATCCGCTAAAGTCAACTCAGTACCCAGGCCAATGTACTTATCTGGGTTTAGCCTGGTTCACATAAAGTGAACAGTGTTTTGATTTCCATACAGGATACTTAACTGTTTCCAGAGGAAAACTTCAACATCCATAAGTTACAGATTAACTGTAGCCAACCGTCTTATATATACATATATATATATATATATATGTAGTCACAAAGAAATGAGATAAAATACAATAATTATTAATATAACAAAAACTTTTATTGCATTATTTCTGTGTGCCAAGTTCTGTTCTGACTTACAGGAAAAAAAAAGCTTATGCATTCCTTACAGTAACCATTAGAGACAGATAATATCATATCCCTTTTTCATAGACGAGGAAATGGAGAAACAGAGAAGTTAAATAAACTTTCTCAGGTCATAAGTCTTGCAAGTTGAACAGTTGGGATTTTAACCTTTGTGTTTGGCTTAGATAATGTAGCATATGTCCTTAGCATTTCTCCTAGGAATGATGTCCATAAACCTTCAATATGAAGACCAGGAAATAACTGGCTTTAAAGAACCCTTGTCTTCACTCTCCTTCAAGTTGACATTTTAAGTACTCATAAAAAATTAAAAGAAAACATTTCTCAATATTTCTCTTTGAAAAATATATGAGAGCTCCTATTTGCTAAAATTCTATGATCAATTTCAATTTCCTGTACGTAAGGAGAGTTCACTATAATTTGAAATTACTAGTTCTGTAGAACTTGAAGTCACCTAAAACATGATAAAAGCAATAAGTAAGGCATACATTGCACAATTACCAAAACGTTCCTAAAAAGCCTGATGTTAGGATACATAACAAAGAATACGGATTGGGGAGGTTTTAATAAGCAGCAGTGACAATTCACATAATAACTCAATTGGCTATTTGTAGAGTGATAGAAAAAATATCCATTGATACATCATAAGGAAATAATGGAACATCACAAGGCTATATTAAAAAAGGAGTTTAAACATAAACACATATGTAAACATACAAGCTCACATATATTTGTCAGAAATAATTTGTTTGAAAGCGTAAGACAAACTGCTTCAGCTAGTTAAGTAAAAGAGGAGATTGTATTGTTTTGCACCTTAAAGTTAGTTAAAAGTATGGATTCTGTGGCTTTACATGTCTTCAAAGTGAGGTACTGATGATCTTTTTTCCTAGACAATCTTTATTAGGATGTTTGTTTAATGAAAAGTTTTGAGAGATGGAGACAATATCTCCCTCTAGAACAAAGATAAAGCATACTCACTCACTGTCATTATAAAATATTTTTTTCCCTAAAGTCGAAGTTCCTCTCCTATAATGCAGCTACTTGTTTACAGATATAATCTGGTTTTCTTGTCACCACATGGGAATTGGGACTTTGAGAAAGCATGCAAAAATGATGATACTCTGGCCACTATTGTTATTGTGAGTAGTACTGTCATTTATCTCTTATCCAGGAATCTTGTATCTTCTACCAGTGTCCACAAAACTGTGGCAGGCTAACTCGTTAGCTTGCAAATACAGCAAAATATCAGATATCACAGTTCTTGACATTAAACATTAAGGAAGAGTGAGTTATTTCACCCAGATTCAAATATCAAAAAAATTTCTTGTCCTTTTCAAGATTTTGCTCATATTTCACATTTGCTGTATGACAGGAATTTCCTTTAAATTTGAAATTCTCTATTCCTTTTCAGAATCGCTTACCTTGTTTTATGGTTAATTTATTTCATAATACTTCTCTCTCCGTTTCCCTCTCTTTCTCTCTCTCTCTCTCTCTCTCTACACACACACACACACACACACACATATACACACACTTATCTTAATTGTATCTACATCTTCCCACAAAAATATGGACTCCATGAAGGTGGGAATTTTCTTTACCTTTTTTAATCACGATTGTGTATCTAGTACACCAAGAACATTATCTATAATATAGTGGACATTCAAAAATGTTTGGTGAATAAATGAATAAATTCACTACATAAAAATCTCAGAGACTGACTAGGCATATGATCTTTTCAGCCTAACCATCTTAGAGAATTTTAAAAATACGATTTTACCATTCTAGACTTACAATCCCTTGTGTCCAGAAGGCAGGTGCTATTACTGAAAGAAAAGTTGGAAGTGAGGCCTAGAGGTAAAACCCACAGAAACAAATAAGCAAGCAAGCAAACAAAGAAACAAAAATTATTAATAGTAGCTCTTTAGTTGTCCTTTTGGAATTTAATTTCATAAATAGAGTTTTTGTACATTTTCAAAAAGCATCCTGGCATCTCACATAAAATAACAACCCCAGATAAAACTGCAAATATTTTCCTATTCTCCCAAAAGGATACATTCATGCTTAGCTTCTGTATACAGCCTTAAGTAGAGAACTTGTGGGTGAAAAGCCTTTTGTTCTGTCAGATTTGGGTGTGTCGCTTTGTGATCTAGCTAATGAATCTTGACTTGGCTGTCTAGTCTACTGATATGAGTGCAATTTTACTCTTTTTAAAATGACAAGTAGAGTTTTAGAAATCTGAATTGGTCACTTTATTCAAGCCACAAAGCCCATTTCCCTGCAAAGCAATAATCAAACAAAAATTTATCCAGTGCTCAGAATTTGGTTCATATATTGCCAGCTAATTAGCACAATTCTGAGATTTGTTTTCTAAATATGGGACAGATTGTTGTCTTCTGCTTTTAAAGAATATACTTTCTTTTCATCCTACACTCTCATCTCACATAGCCCAACCTGGGTTTTCTACTTAACAGTAAAACTTTTTTCCAGCATTCCATCTTTGGATCCGTAATCTTTGCTTTCTTTTGACATGAGAAACTATTTAATACATAACAAAATTAACAAAAATTGTTTACCCCCCAATAAAATGCAATTGTAATCACAATGAAATTTTTATATATGAAATGGAGAAGTGAGACGCAATATATAATGGGCACCAGCAAGAAGAATACTCCATACACTGGCAGACAGAGATATAAGAGCAAGCCCATTTTATAAATTGTGTTCCTGGAGATGGAAAGAGCCTTAGACTAATGTGTCTATTTTATCTTGGTTTTACTATCTGGGATGTTCTTTTTTATGAACTGTCCACATGATAGAATACAAAGCAGCAGATTCTTACTTCGAAAGTGCTACAATTTGGATGCCTATTTTCTACTTGGGCTTGTTTTAAGCACCCAGGAGATGCTTTAAATGTTGAGAACTATTGGGCTCCCTTTTTGAAAGAATTGGGGTTTATCAATGCCAGCCCCTTAAGACCCTAAATGGTCATCTGTCATTTTCAGCCTGGAGGACTCCAGTGCCACAGAGTCTTAAACTTCTTGGTAAGGAAGTGATGCCTGAGTCTGGACACTGAACTTGTGGTTTTCATTTTTCCAACTGGCCATACAACTCTCAGAGCAACAACTTCTGCCTTGGCCTCTACCTTAGACCAACATGAAACAACACACTCTCTTAGAGAAACTACTAATTGGATTTCTGCCCCCAGGATACTTCCAAGTGGATTTTCTTTATTGGGAGTGTAATTCACAAGGGGAAGTTTTAAGGATAAGTTTGAAAGAACTAGGTTTTCCTACAACCCTCTGGCTTTCCCAAATATCACCATTTCTTGTCTGTCTACTTGTCAGCTGTCTAGACATAAAGAACCTTTATTAGAAAAGCGATTTAACTCTCTTTCTCACGATTGCATTTTTGCTTTCAAACGGACTCCTTAAGTTGAAGCCTGTTGTATTCTTGTAGTACACTACCGCAACTCACAAAGAGTAGCCGATGAAATTCAATAACCACACGTTTTTCTACTAAGTCTTCTAAACATACATCCTTTTAAGAAATAATGTGTGAGAATGACATGAATAAATCTGTGAAACTCTACCAAAGAAAATAAAAGAGGAACTGAAGAAATAGAGAGAATAGCTATAGCCTTAGATGGGAAAATTTAATATTGTAACAGCATCCTTTTCCCCATAGTAATTTATAAATTCAACACAGAGAACATTTTAAAGAACTTGTCAAGCTGACTCTAAAATCCAGCTGGAAGAGAAAATGTTAAAAATATTCAAAAATGAAAAAAAAAATGATGGATAAATAGTCATATCAGATATAAGTATTTGAATAAATATGTATAAACATATATATCAAATAAGAAATACAGTAGTTAAAACAATTGGTATCAGTTGAAGGCAGAGAAAAGGAATAAATAAAGCAGACAATTGCAAAACAAAACAGACCTAAGCATATATGACATTTAATATATAACAAGGTTGCCATTTCAAAGCCATAAACAAACTATTTAACAAATTGTGTTAGGACAATTGTCTATGTACATGGATAAAAATAAAATTTGAGTTCCAATAATATATATATTATATATAAACAAATATTATTCTAGTTGCCGTAAAGTGCTAGAAATAAAACACAATTGAAATAGTATAAAGGAAAAGGGGAGAGATTAAGCCTGTGCAGTCATCGATTTTAGTCCCGTGGTGGGGCAGGGAAAACATGTCTTTCTAGCTCAGGGTCTTGCCCCTCTCAATGCCTTAATGCAACCAATTTCACCTTCTAGAGTGTGTCTCTGGCAATATTGCTCAGGCTTTTCCACTGCAGAAAAAGAGCGTGGACATAGTATTAACAATAACAGACTCCAGGGACACAAGTATTGTTAGAACTGTCTCTTTTTTCATGTTTAGCTCTGTCTATCCCTTTGTGTCAACACCAGTTTTTACTACTATGGATGCTTTTCTCTTTGTGCTAAGGACCATGAAAATATGCAGGTCTGCTTTTTATCCATACATTGTAGTGATCCTAGATGATGAAAGACTATTTTATTTTTCTATGTTTTAGTATAAAATGCCTTGGAAAGACTCAGATTTGCCTACTTCGGGTCTGTTGCTCATATCTTAACTTACCATTGTGGCCTGGTATGTGAGATGTATATCATTTAATCATAACCCAAATAGTGCTGCATAAAGAATCAACAAATTTGCAAGGCCAAATTGGGAGGAGAACTTGAGGCCAGGGGTTTTAGATCAGCCTGTGCAATAGCAAGACCCCTTATCTACCAAAAATAAAAAAATAGATAAAAATTAGCTGGGCATGGCAGCATGCACCTGCAGCTACTCTGGAAGCTGGAAGATTGTTTGAGCCCAGAAGTTTGAGTTGCAATGAGCCATGATGATGCCATGACACTCTAGCCCTGATAACAGAGCAAAACTTTTGTCTTAAAAAGAATAGAAAATAAAAATAGCCAACCATAAAATCTCAATAAACTAGCCTTTATTTAGCTCACAAGCCTGAAGCCCACCTTGCTTGGTCCGGTCAGTTCAACTCTGCTCCACACATCTCTTATCCTCCTTCCAGCCTAAACATACTCTTCTCACGGTGATGGCAAAAGCATAAGATGGCAAGAAGAACAGTCAAAACTTCTTTGGGCCTAGATTTCAATTTAGTATACTATTCCTTCTGTCTCATTTTATTAATCTGTCATCCACCAGCTAGCTTCATCCTAAGGCTTGTTTTCTTTCTGTCTATAGTATGACTAGCAGTAAAATGCTTTGTTATTCATGTTATCATGTGTAAGACAAAAATATCTTTCGACCTTTCACTCATTCACGAAATATAGTCCTTTCTTTCCATTTGATTGGACAAAGATGGATCATATGACCACCAAGATCACCAGTAGTATGTGTGCTTTCATTGAGTATAGCTAAGTAAGACTCATGTTGAAGCTCTCAATGGAATCATCTTCCCCAGTGACCAGTGTTTGCATGGGGCAAGGCGGCTGTATACAAAACGCCTGGGGCTGAGATGGAGTAAGAGAACAGATGGTTGATGGAAGATCAAAAAATATGATCCAAGGTATGTTTAACACTACAAACCCATCACTTTCTATGAAAGCCATTTGTTTTCATTTCTTCACATCACTTACTAATATTGTTATTCGCTTATTCTATTTATCATTCTTAACCTCTACAAATTATACATCTCATGACAAGAAGGGAAATATATTTTATATTTCCTATTATATCCCCACAGTTTAGAATAGTGTTGAATCATAGTACACAATCGATGAATATTTGTTAATCAATTTGTCATTTACTATTCAATCACCTAATGAACAAAGCAACTTGGTCATAGAAGAGAACAGGATAAATAGGATAAAATTGTTACCTGACATTCTCATTATTTCTCTGTGTGTATGTATAGGTGCATTTATACATGTTTATGAGTCTGTGTAAATTAAAACCCCACTATTATTTCCTTTTTAATATTTTTTTGTGGTTGTTATGTAAACTTAGCCTGTGTCAGTAACTAATCACGATCCACAAACATTGGTGTTGACTCAAAAATGATTCAATTCTTACAGGAAGTAATTTACACATTAAGAGAACTGGCTGCATTAGGAGATTATTTCTACAATTAGTGTAAAATTGTTTCCCCGATCACACAGATGAATGAGGCTGATTTGCCTGTGTTTGTAGATTATACCAATGCCTTCAATGCATTGAACAAAGAGGAAAGAGTTAATGTAGTTCCAAAAGTACACTATACATTTTGATCCAAGATATTAAGGATGTTTCATATGCCACTAGGGAAAATACTAAAACATAAATAGAAATAAATTATGGTATTCTTTAATTAACTGGGAAGTTCAATGTGCTCTAGAGACAATTTTTTAAAATAAATAGAGCATCCTATCCTTGCAGTGCATTGTAATGAATATAAATCAAGAATTTTTTTTTCTGCAAGAAAAACATTCACCAAATTCCTATAAACTGTACCTAAGGGCCTCATTAAATTAAGACTTTACTAGAATGCTTCATTTTTTTGGCAGGCTTTACATTATGGAGCGTCTCTGTTACATTTGAGATCATGGATCACTCACTTCTCTTGGAAACACTTTTCCTTTGGCTTGCCTGAGAGCTATGCTCTACTGGTTCTCCTTGTAACTTTCTAACCTTTTTTTCTCAGTCTCCTTCATGGCTTCCTCTAACAATCATGTCTTAACTGTGGAAGCTTCCGAGAGTTTTCTCCATACCACAATTCTCTCTCAGTGCAACATACTCAAAAAGTACTTATCATCATATATCCTAAAACTATTCTCTCTTCAATAATTGACCTCTTATTTGGTGGCACAATCATTCAATCTGGTATTCAAATTACAATACTCGGGTTCATCTCTAACTCATACCTTTCCTATTTTGCTTCTATTTTGGATCTATTTAATCCAAAATTCTGCCCTCTTTGTCCCCATAATATATTTCAAATCTATATTCTCCAATCATACCACAGATCTAATGAATATTATCATTTATATTTTATTTGAATTACCTCCATAGACTAACTAACCAATTTTGTTCTGTAGCCCTGACAATGGACTGAGAATTTGAATTCAAATTTATTTTTCATAGTGGTTTAAGAAAATGTCTGTAACAAGATGAAGTAAAAATTATCATGTTAATTAATTAACCTTGTCATGTTTGTGCTGGGTTTTTATCAATTAATTATATATTCTCAGGCTAGATTCACAGGATCTGAAGCCTATCAACTTCTGGCTGGTAGATGATGTTCAAAAATAAATTGCTTTGCCACATGTGTAGAGAATAACAATCAATAAGATTCAAAATACAGAAAAAAAACAATATATGACTCAATTCTTCCTATGTGACTGATTTTTTAAAAAAATTGTCTTAATGCAATAATTATTTTTCATCATGTCACTCAAAAAATTCCAGTTATTATCTGTTCCTTCCAATGTCATGTCTAAACTAGTTAATCCATGAATATATACAAACTGGAAAAAAAACTAGTAGTGAATTATGCAAAACACTGACATTTTGCCCCATGGTATCTTTTAAACTGGAACTCTACTACTCCCTCATTGAACCTCTGATTTAATTAATGTCTTTTTTTTTGCATTCTCAAAATATCTTGCACTCTTTTAACTTTGCACCTCTCCTCTTTTAAGTACTTTTGCTTATCATGTCACCACCATTCAGTTTCATCTTCCAAACCCTGTAGATCTTTCAAGGCTTAATTCAAGTCCAACTACGTTCCAACAAATCATTTTAGAACTATGTAGTGTCTTGAGTTATAAATTACCACTCTGAATTATTACCTGAGATTTTCATTTGTTAGTTAATTGCATACTGGCTTGTGCAATTTTTTTAACTTTTTATTATTAATATTTTTAACTTAAATATTTTCTTTTACTCTCTGTGTTACTACATTTCGTTCCTGAGTGCAGATACTTCGTTTCATAATTATTTATGACTTACTTTATGCTTTCCAAGCTCTATAATGACCGTGAATTTTATTTTGAAGATAAGAATCAAATTTAATTGCCATGTTTCTGAAGCCCTTGTCTTCCCATGTTTTATTTTTAGTCCAATAATACAACAAACTAGATTTAAAATATTTGAAGATTATTTTCAAAAAGACATGCTTACATAGAAATTATGAAAATAAAGATGTGCAGCATCTTCACACATATTATTTATGAAAAAAGGTAATTTTGTATAGAGGTAAAACATATGAAAGCCAAACACTTTCCCACAATCTTGCAGGCTTTTGTTTCTCATTCTTTCTTATCTTAGCAAATCAATTAAAAATATTTATAAAATCCTTTTATCTGCCACCACTGTTGACTTAGTGTAAAGTGTTCTTTTTTATATGCTGAAGCAAAATACCCCAATTTGTCCCACAAATGCTACTTTGAAAGTTTTATTTCAGAGGCAAACAAGGTTAACTGATCTGTATATGACAATACAACCAGTAAATGAAATAGACAAAACAGAATATCACAAATTCATGTTTCAACTTTATGCTAAAATAGCAGCTGAAATGGCCTTCTGATCAATTATTGAAGAACTAAGATAAGATGCTCAATAGAATGCAAAACCTTAGATATCATTTTAATTTTCAGAGGTTAGAAATCCACAGAAATTTCTTTCTTCATTTTTAATAATTTCAGATGGTTGAAAATTTCAAGATGAGAACGGTAGGCAAAGAGCAGTAAAAATATTCTTTTCCATTTTTGTGATTGTAATGAGTTAAAACATAGGCTTTTTTTAAATGTCTGCATACATTCCTGGACACTTTGATTTAGAATACAGTAGAATGCTTTCACTCGAGTTATATGTCTTTTGAAATTAGCAGGTTACAAGGCAGCCCTGATAGTCCGTACTGCTGGTAATTTCTGTAGAGATTATTTTCTAAGTACATTTAGAAACTTGGCTGAACAAGAGGCATTTAATAAAACTTTTTATGACACACAATTCTATTTTATTAAATGAACATAAAGAAAGATAGACATAGCACCATGCTAGATAATTCATAAATTTTTCAATTATTAAAATTCTGTTTTTCTAAATGATTTTCAGAACAATAAAACATTTCCATTTCAAAACTATAAACTTTATAAATCAGGAAGTGTCATTTTTCTTAGATTGTTCGGTCACTGATAATTTCTACATCTAAATTTTGACCATTCCTAGAGTTGTTTAAAGCCATGAAAATTATTAAAACAATGATTTTATAAAAATTATTTGAATACATTTCTTTTCCTAAAGAGCAATTCAAGTGCCCTGACATAAGATTGTATATATTACTGGTATATATTATATATATATATAATAAAAGAATAATAAAACTGAGTGTATGCTAAAACCAGAAGTATTTGAATTAAATATAATTCATTTTCTAAAATGTAGGCAATTCATTGATAATCTAATAGTGATAATTCTATAGAATTAGATTTATAGATTAGACATGTGTACAGACTTTTACTACTAAATAATTAAAATGATGTTTTCTAATTTATTGGGAACTAACCTGATACTTTCTTGGTTATAGCATTATTACTTTTCATGAAGGTAAAATCACCAATAGTGAGATTTAGGAGTCATTTCAGATAACCGGAATTTGATCACCATGTACTGCAATTCAACTTG
The DNA here is from genome assembly GCA_963575035.1 of Avahi laniger. Taxonomy (NCBI): domain Eukaryota; kingdom Metazoa; phylum Chordata; class Mammalia; order Primates; family Indriidae; genus Avahi; species Avahi laniger. Next base: position 47,445 of record CAUYSK010006576.1, read on the forward strand.
ACATGAGGAAAACAAATTCTAACTAGAGTTCCTTATGTAAACATATATAATATACCAAACTTTGAATAATAATAAATGTAATCATCAAAACAAATATAACAAAATCACGGGGAAGAACAAAGCATATATTTTTAGTCAATTTTGTTTTCCAGATTTCTTTGATAAACTGACAAAAGATATGGACCCTTTATCTGGAGAAAGTAGATATGCATGTAAACTAAAATACAGTTACAAAAGTGTAATCAATGCCATGATGCCTACCCATGGACTCAGAGAGGTCCCTGCAACTAAGGTTATTATTCTCTGTTAAGCTAATACAAGTTTGAAACACTAGATAGTATGCAGCAATCTGATGTGAGGTAGACACAAAATTTATATACATACTGCTTAAAATTCTTTGAATATGAAAGAAGTGGAAAAAAGGAAAAGAAGGAAGAAATGAACAAAAAATTAAAGGAAAGGAGAAAGGACAATAAAACATTTCCATTTCCTTGATAGAAATTCAACTTTTTACATCACCTCCTAAGATGTAATTATAATATACAGAACCAGACATAGTACACATCAGCTGTGTCAGGTGATCAAAGGATACATGAAATTATAATTCCTTCTTAAAGATTTACTTTTTTAGTCATACTTACACTTCAATGACATGTGCACCTACAAAATTTATCTTCCCCTGACTTTCTTGTTTTCATTGAGATTACTTTTAGAGCAGTTTTAGGTTCACGGCAAAATTTGGCAGAAAGTACAGAGAGTTTCCACATTTTCTCTCCTTCCTCACTCCTTGCACCCCCACCCTGCACCAGTATGATACCTTTATTATAACAGATTAACAAACACTGACGCGTCATTATCACCCCAAAATCTATAGTGTACACTATGGAACCCTCGTTGTGCTGTTCATTTTTTGGGTTTTGACAAATGTATAATGACATATGTGCCCTCTCATAGTATCATACAGAATAGTTTCACTGTTCCAAAATTCCTCTGTATTCTGCCTGTTCATTCCTCCCTCCCCCTCAAACAACTGGCAATTATGGAGTTGACATTTTTACTGCCTCCATAGTTTTGGCTTTTCCAGAATGTCATGTAGTTGGAATCATACAATATGAAACCTTTTCAGATTAGCTTCCTTCACTTAGCAGCATGCATTTAAAATTACTTCATTTCCTCTTCTGGCATGACAGCTCACTTCTTTTTGGTGCTGTAATAGTTCATTGTCAGGATGTACCACAATTTGCTTGTCAATACACTTGTAGAAGGATATCTTTGTTGCTTGTAAGTTTTGGCAACTGTGAATAAAACTGCTATAAACATTCTTGTGCAGATATCTGTGTGGACAGAAGTTTCAACTTATTGTAATAAATACCTAGAAGTGTGATTGCTGGATTATGTGGTAAGAGTATGTTTAGTTTTGTAAGAAACTGCCAAACTGACTTGTAAAGTGGCTGTGCATTTTGCATTTCCCCTAACAATGTAAGAGAGTTCCCGTTGCTACTCATTTTAGCTAGCATTTGGTGTTGTCAGTGTTTTGGATTTTAGCCATTCTAAAAGATTTGTATTAGTATCTTGTCATTTAAATTTGAAATTCTCTAATTACATACAATGTTTACATGTCCTCATGTTGAAAAACATGAGCAATAAATCTTGTCTGCTTCAGTTACTCTTCTGGGGAATCTTTCTGACGCAGTGAGAGCAATGATAAAAGTTTTCAAGTATATCTTCTCATTGGTTTGCTTTCTATGTCAACAAATAATTTTTGAATCGCCTTAACAAGTTTCTTAAGGTAGTAAATAATTTCAGTCTCCTGATTTGACCTCTGTGAAACATTCAAAAATCTTTAAATGAAGCAATGTGTTCATGAGTTCAGACATGGGCCCATTTTTCAGGTAATATTATTATCCATATCACTTGTGTGTTCAATGTTGACTCAAGGAGAATATGATTTCTACAGATGGAACAATAACATTGATAGTCTTTTAGTAATTGTGATCAGATTGAAACAATTTCTATGTGTAGCTTTAAATTATTTACCTTTATTTTTCCCAGGTTATTTTAAAAATTTTGTTGTTTTTCTTAATGCTTTTGCTGTGGGCAGACAAGATAGTTATAGGGTGAGATACAGTAGATTGCTTTTACCTTTCTCTTATTGCCATCAATTAGAACTCAAGGTACTGGTGTTTGCTTTTTACCATATATCAAATTCTTGCTAAACTTTGAACTTTGTTAGTTGACTGTTTCAGTTGCTGCCTAAATCAGACGAGATCAGTGTTATGGACTTAAATTGTGTGCTCCTTTCCAAAAAAATTGTATATTTTGAATCCCTACCTCCCAGTGTGGATGTATTTGGAGATGGATCCTCTAAGGAAGTAATTAAGGTTAAATGAGGTCATAAGGGTGAGGCCCTGGTCCCATAGGATTAGTGCCCTTATGAGAAGAGACAATCGAAATCTTGCTGACATTGCACTGAGGAAAGGCCATGTGAGGTTCCATCTAAAAGGCAGCCATTTACAAGTGAGGAAGAGAGTCCTCATCAGAAACCAAATCAACTGTCACCTTGATCATGGACTTTTAGCCTCCACAATTGAGAGAAATTATATTTTTGTTGTTTATGCCACTTAGTCAGTGGTCTTTTGTTATGCCAGCCCAAGTAGACTATTAATATATAATATATATGCATATATTCTTTAAAAAGTACACACATTTCAGACTTTCTTTGATCCACTATAGAAATTTTCAGGTTTAAAGTACACTAATAGCTAAAAAAATAGTTAATCTACCCTGTGAAAATCTGAACAAAACAAAACAAAAAAGATAATTTCATTTTTAAATTTGATTTTGCACATCGTTTCCCTCGCAATTTCTTTTGTAACTCTTAGTAAAGGGAATAACTTCAACTACATATATACTACTAAAGGGAAAGGGAAGAGAAAGGAAGGGGAGGGGAGAGGAGGAAAAGAAAGGAAAAATGAAAAAAAAGAAATAAAATAAAACATACGTAATAACGAGAGTTTAAACTGTCATTTTAAAAAATGATCAAAGACCACATGAGTCAAATCATCAAAATATTTTGGACTCTCTCCAGTAATGGTCAGCAGATACTAAGAAGAATATGATTGCATGTTTGCGTACGTTAGAGAGCCCCCAGACCAAAATAAACACCTGAAAGTTTTAGATCCAAACCACTTAGTAATACTAATATTCTAACAATGTAATAATAATTTGAAAAAATAATACACATAAATTGAAAAAATACTTTTTTAATTTAATTCTTAAATAACCACCATTACTACTGTGATGTGTGTGACTTTTGAATGCCATGCCCTCTCAAGCCTCAAATTCACACTGCACACTGCCTCACTAATTTCCTATTCCACATTGATTTTTACCAGATACTTGATTTTTTAGCACAACTGCAGAAATCCAGATTTGCAAAGATGTGACATCATTGAAAGGAATATAATACATTCAAAAGTTGAAACTGTGAACTCTTTCAAGCCAATAATTCACATAGTATCCAAGAGATATAGAGCATACGTGTGTTTTTTCAAACTTATGAAATATACCAAAGTATCTCCTGTGACTTTGCTATGGTACCTGTGATGACTTGACAACCAGTTTAGGAAACTAAGACTTAAAATCTGGGTAGAATTAAATTACTTTCTATTTTTATTTTTATTTCAGCATAATATGTGGGTACAGATGTTTAGGTTACGTGTGTTGCCCTTGCCCCCCCTCCCCCCCTCAGTCCAGGTTTCAAATATGTCCATCTCATTGCGTGGTGCACATTTCACTCTTTGTGTACACATATACCTGCCCCCTCCTCCCTTTCCCCCCTCCCCCTTGCCCAATATCTAATAGATGCAATTCTTATATATACACTTATGTGTTGATCCGTTAATACCAATTTGATGGTGAGTATATGTGGTGCTTATTTTTCCATTCTTGGGATACCTCGCTTAGTAGAATGTGTTCCAGCCCTTTCCAGGAGTATATAAGAGGTGCTATGTCACCATTGTT